>JAPYZO010003248.1:0-17781 GCA_030522905.1 Torymus flavipes
TTGAAATTGTACTGCATTGGTTTTAACTACAATTCAGTATTCAGCACGTTAAATATTATTGGTATAAATATAAATTTTTATCCAATTGCCTAAACCATCTGATTTATTCTGCATTGTAAGCGAGCTTCACACGTCTATTTCTATCCACGAAGACTATAATATTATAATATACCATATCGTTATCATTAATCGCCGCATCACATAGCTTCTCGACTTACACGAAAGAGCTGACGGCGGCAAAAATGATGACCTATACGATTCTTTTGCGCGCACGGTTACAAGTGTACACACACGTGAATGGCAAACTCACCGATCAGAAGAACGCCGGCTACTACTTGCCAGTACCGGCCTTCAGACCATCCGCCATCCAGCCGAGCCAAAGTCTCTACGCACTTCGTCCACATCCTGTCCTCCTCGGCGTATACGGGCGCCCTACAGGCTCAAACTGCTAAATATTCAAAATTCCTCGACACACGCACTCGCGGCATTTTGCGTCGTAGCACAACACGGTACCGTACCAGTCAGCGAGAAGCATACGTGAGATCACAACAGAGCGAAATATCGAATTCACGATGCGTGCAGAGGCGATAAAACTAAAACGGAGGAGAGACGCGCGATTGTGTGTATACGAGTACTTGCTTACTTTCGGAGCGCGCGGCTGCTCCGTCGACGCGGTTGGAGCCGAATGGTCCGAAAACAAAAATCCGCGATGGTCTCCAAAAAAAATTTCTCCCCACTCTCCTCCCTCTTTCTCTCTTTCTTGCTCTCTGGCTGGTCAGCTCTCTAGCGAGACCGGTAGACTTGTTTTTAATTTTAGCTAGGTAGTCGGCATACGCTTCTTCCTCCTGCTTGTATCCTCGTAGGAAAGGAATTCGTGAAGAATTAGCAATTGTAATACTCCATGGTTGAGAGTCAGAGTTTAGTAAAAGTAAAACAATGTTCGCTGAAAAACTCTGGTGATTCGAAGTAATAGAAAATATTCTTTTATAAAATTAATTTGTGATCGTTCCGCATTTTTAAAATTGTTAAATTTAACGACATGCGACTTCAGTATAAAAACACTTTCAAACCTTGAGTTATTAAATAATAATAATAGTTGGTAAACGTCGGTCAGACAAATATTTACATTAAACAAAATCGAATTTGTCTAGTTAAAGGTAGTGTTGTTCACAATTATTTTACAAACAATAAGGGCTAATAACTATTTGCATATTCAAAGACAAAATTTTCGATTTTTTTTTTATTTATAAAATTTTAGCTTTTAACAACATAAAAATCTTATCACGTAAGCATCGTTAAATAAGTTAAAAAAAATGAAATGTCCATTGTGGATATTGAAACGACAAATCGCAATGACAAAATAAACCAATTAACGACTGCAATATACTTTGGAATAACTTTTTGCTTTATATCACTTTTTTTAAAGACTCTTGTACCTTAAAAAGAAAATTTTGCAAATTAAAACGATAACTGAGCTTTCCTTTTTCGAAGTTTTTTTTTCACATTGTCAAGTCGGTAATCAAGAAACAAGAGTTCACAAAGTTTACATTTTGATAAGTTATGTACATATCCACGAGTATGTATGTAAGCTGCCTGAGATCTACAGCTTTAATATTTCATGACCATCCTTGCAAACTACTACTCATTTGTATTTTATTCGAATTTTAACTGCAGAAATAAAATTTAAATATAAAGATCACGTTTCTAAAAGTATGGTGCAAAAGAAATTATTAATAAAAAATTACATAATTGCATGAATATAATTTACAAATATTTTATACAATCTATTGAATAGTACATTTTAACAAATTTTATGACTAAGAATAGAGCTTTATCCATAACGTTGTATGAAGTATTTGCACTTAAATATACTTATGTTAAACTTCTCGCTTGTCCTAGTCTTGTGCATTTGCAAAACAAGACTTCAAAACAATATTATTGACTTGTTTCGACTCAAATCAATTTATTATTTTCTCTCGTCTCAGTAGAAACCCCTTATCTCGATCAACTTCACGCGTACATTCTTAGTTTGCGAATTTTCGACAAATAAAGTTGCAATTTATGTTGTCCGTTTTATTCACAATTAATTTAATGGCTTACTTTCAATATTAATCATAGGATTATTGATAGGATCATACGAAGGATCGCCATCTGTTGCCATTTTACCTAGCCACGAGAAAAGCATTATTATGACAATAAATAAGCCGATTCCGACAATTATCAAAGTTGCATAACGTTTGTGTAGGGATCCAGCAGTGTTTCTTCTACGAGCTGGAGTTCTTGTTATTAATTTCCACCATCTCAGGAACCATTCAATCGCCGACTTTCTTTGATATTTGTTCTCGTCGTGATCAAATGAAAAGTCCTTAGGATCATCATAGGCCTCAAACACTTTTCTTGCAGGATTTGACATGCCTGCATTAACATCCATGTTAACAACAGAATATGGTGGTCCTGATTTCTGGTTATTAGAGTGTACATTGTTTAGAGTAGAATTGGCTGATGTTACAGAACCACTTGTTCGAGAAGTGGCTGCTGAAGATACTACAAAGTATTGATATATAAATATTATTTGGTTAAATACAAACAATTAAACATTTTTTGCCTCTGCATTACCTTGTATATTATTTGGAATAGACCCAGAACCACTAGATCGAGAATTGGCAGGTGATGATGCATCATGATTTCGATATGCAGACATCATTTGGTCGTACATAGAAGATTGACCATTTTCTGCTTCTACAACACTGCATGCTGGTTTTTCTTCAGTATCAAAACTCAACTGAAAACAACAAATTTGAGTGGTAAAAATTTTAATATCTTTTTATTATATATTTAGTATTTATGTTCCTTTAAACATTGAGTACCAAAGGCAATCCTTGAACAGCTCGAGCCCAATTCACTCCAGCAAGTTTTTCTCTTAAGACATCAGCTATTGGAGATACCAAGACTGGTTTTGGAATAATTCGAGTTCTACATGTTGGACAAGTATAATTTGCGGAATCTCTAGACTCAGGCAGATTTCTACAGTGAGCATCAAGACATGCCCAATGATAAACATGGTAACAAGTTAATCGAACACAGTCCCTACTGCTCAAGCTTTCACTGCAAAATGTACATATTGGATTGCAGTCGCTGTCTTGTAGCCATTGCAAGTACGATTGGATGACACACTGAAAATAAGGTGTGTGTTAAATTTTTGTATTCAATGAAAATGTATTTCACATGAGGTAATACACATCACATAATGAGGTAATAATTAAAAATGTTGCTATATTACACATATGATAAGTAAACTAGCTAAAGTAAACGCGGTTATGTACTTTTTATCGAAAATAAATCCAACAAAATAAAACAAATACGAATGCTAGAAGTAGAGAAATATAACAAGTAGGTATATCTTTATCTTACTTTCGGATGGTTTGTAACCATGCAATTCTCGCACACGTTAACCCGATGCTCGAAGCAAAATTGGTTCGTGACTTTTCTCTTCGGACATTTGCACAGCCCCATTTTTATTCCAGCCGCTACCTATTCAATACGATCAACGGCCAACAATTAACGAGGTATGGAGCCAGCACAAACAACAAGTTGGAAAATCGCACTGCCCGGTTCACATGACAGCTCTATTGTTTTTCGCCGTGATGACCATCACTATATTATCGTATTGTAAGTACTCTTTTTTCCGACACGACGGTCGTCGCCCGTCGGTCGCCGATTGTGTATTGTATGACATGCATGCAGCGGCGGCCACGTCGCGCAGTTGCTTCGTTCCTTTCGCCTCGATCGAACGGAAAGCACCAATGTGATTGCGAGATTCAAGAGCGACGAACACTAATCAACATTATCCCGGCCGAGGCTGTCTTTACTCTTTAGTTATTTGTAATATAAGGTAATTATCAAATCGCATAAGTCATAGGCTTTTCTTTTTATTGGAAGACCGTTTGATAACACTGCACACTATCGTGAGACTATGTGGATGAGGTTCCGTAGCTCGGATTCTTCTGTTGCTCCGGAATCTCGCAAGTAATTGAAGGTTAGGTAGATTGTAACCTTTTCTTCTGCTCACTTCTTGTAGGAGCAAACGTGTGGATAAACCATGGCGATTTCCCGATTGTTTACGAATTTCAGAAGAAACTTATTGTTTCCAGATTTACACAGAAGTTTTTCACTGTCATCAGCAAAAAACATAAAAGAAAGTTAGTTCAACTCCTATTATTAATCATTTTGTTTTCATTGATTACATCAAATTATTAACATAATTCGTTTTCTACATACAACTTTTGACTATGGTTATAAATTTCCATATAAAGTTATATATTGAAATAAAATAATCAATGTAAATACATGAATTTTTTTATTTTCAGTTCAAGTAACACAAGAAGGAAACACAACAATAATAGAAGGTGTTTTAAAACCTCATCCTAAGGAACACCTACTTTTAAAGCCTAGTGAAAATGGTGCTTGTTCTCTTTGTGCTGCTGGTGTTGACCTAAAACACACAGTTAGTTTCAATACTTATTCTTAGATTCAATACATTATTGTTCAATGTCTCATCAAAATTTATTCTGCTGTATTATAGGATGTCCTTATTATTAAACAATTTTTAAGAAGCGATGGCTGTGTGTTACCTAGAAGGATCACTGGCTTGTGTTATGTTCAACAAAAGCGTCTGGGTATAATGGCTTCAATGGCTCATAAAGCAGGTAAAACAAATAAGATAAATATAAAAAATATTAATCACATAAATTATATATAATGTAAAATATATTGCTTAACATATAACATATATTCAATATTTCATAAAGATATATTTATGTGATAGGAATAAATTTAGTATTTTTATTATGAAGATGAAGAACTTAAAATTTATTTAACTTAAAATATTTTTTAGGTTTACTGCCTAATCTTAAACCAAATCAAAGTTTTGTGGATCCAAGGAAAAGAAAAGATTACAGAGGATACAATACATATTACGATGAAGACACTATTAAACAAAGATACTATTAGAATAATTATATAGATTTTATAATAAATGTTTGTTATCATTAAAGTCAATTGTAGTTCATTTATAAAACAACCTTTATAAAACAATATTGAAAGCTGCTTTCGTTTATATTAATTTTTACTTTTATAGTTTATTTAAAAATTATAATTAATTATTTAATGATTAATCATATTTAGGAAAACTTTTGTAAAACTTTAACAGTTATTCAAGACCCAATATTTAATTTAAAAAAATATATAATACATTTTTTAATTAAGAAATTTATTGTTCTCTTTACTTTAAAACTTTCTAATGCAAGTATAATTTCGACTGAAAGCATAGACTATTTAATTTTCAACTTTTTCTTATCATTATAGTAATTATTAAACATTTTATTTTTCTTAGTTATTTTTCTTACGTATATTTATAATTGAACTCAACTATACAAAGTAGATAATTCATTCGTCCCTTCTCCCGCCACTTTATTAAGTAGCTACTTGCTTACATCGAAAATATCGATTCAGGATTCTCGAACGTATTTTCACGTGTTTCCGGACTCCGGTATATAATCGCAATGTTATTGCATTATATGTCAAGCACATAGATACTTTTTAATGTTTATTCTTTAGAGATTAAAAATGTTATTTCGAAATACTATAAAAACTTCGTTTTGTAAGTTTCAAAAACAAGGATTACATCAAAATAAAACTGCAGCCAAGATTGTCAGTGAAAAATGCAGTATCGAAAAAATACGAAACATCGGTATACTCGCTCACATAGACGCCGGTTTGTTTTTATTTTTTTCAATTAAATACTTTTATACAATTTCAAAGTACCAAATTAAATATATTCAATTAGTATATTTTGTAATTTTGATGTAAAATCTTGAGAGGTTAGAAATATCATTACGAGAGTATAAATATAACATCAAAGATTCAAAGTGAATATCAATAATAGTAATATGTAAAATGATTTTAGGAAAAACTACAACAACAGAACGTATGTTATATTATTCGGGAACTATAAAACAAATGGGGGAAGTTCATGATGGAAATACAGTGACAGACTTTATGGATCAAGAACGTGAAAGAGGAATAACAATTTCTTCTGCAGCAGTAACATTTGACTGGAAAAATTATCGTTTTAATTTGATTGATACTCCTGGTCATATTGACTTTACCATGGGTGTTGAACAAACTATTGGAGTATTAGATGGTGTTGTTGTTGTTTTGGATGGTAGTGCAGGTGTTGAAGCACAGACATCAACAGTCTGGAGACAAGCTGATAGATATCGTTTACCTAGAATAGCTTACATAAATAAAATGGATAGACCAGATGCAAATTTTGAAATGTGTCTTAAATCTATGGAGTCAAAATTAGATGCTGTGACATTTCCTGTACATATACCTTTTAAAGACAAAAGTGGACTTGCTGGTATTATTGATGTAATAACCCTTGAAAAAGTAATATTTGATAAGAAAACTCAAGGAAAAACTTTGATGAAAACAGAACTTGTTAAAGATGACAATAAAATTCTATTGGAAAATGCTTTAGAAAAGCGGAGGTATTTAACTGATAAATTATCAGGTTTAGATGATGAACTAGCTAATATTGTTATTGAGCAGGACTCATTAGATAAAGTTTCATCACAGGCTTTGGTAGACTCGTTGCGCAGAACAACAATATTGCAAAAAGGAGTTCCTGTATTGTTAGGTAGTTCCTATAAAAACATTGGAATTCAATCTTTAATGGATGGAGTAATATTGTATTTACCTAGTCCAGGTTATAATCAGTATGCAAAACTGTATGAATGTTTTGGTGATAATTTATCCGCAAGAGTATTTAAAATTATTCATGATAAGCAAAGGGGTCCTATTACATTCTTTCGAATTTATACAGGAATCATGACAAAGGGTCAAAAAATATATAATGTTCAACGGGAACAAGTTGAGCAAGGAGCAAAATTGTATGCTGCTTATGCTGATGACTATGAAGAGATTTCAGAAATTGGAAAAGGAAATATTGCTGCATTAACAGGTTTAAGGCATACAATAACTGGAGATCTATTAACAACTAATGCTTCTGCTGCTAGTCGTGCTAGAAAACATATGGAAAGTAAAAAGTTATACTCTCCTGAAGAGATCGATAAACTTTTCTCTGTTGGAACTAGTGTTCCAGATCCTGTATTCTTTTGTTCAATAGAACCACCCTCCTTATCATATGTTAATAGTTTAGAAACAGCCCTTCAAGAGTTAGCAAAAGAAGACCCAAGTTTACGAGTAAATCATGATGCTGAAACTGGTCAAACCATTTTAGCTGGCATGGGAGAATTACATATTGATATAATCAAAGAAAGAATTCGTAGTGAATATAAAATTGATGTAGAACTAGGTGAATTACAAATTGCTTACAAGGAAACTGTTGAAAGCTCAATCAAAGATACTCACATTGCCCGACACGTAATTGGCAATTCAAAGCATGAAGTTACAGTGACACTTTCACTTATTCCTAATCCTAATGGAAAGGGAAAATTATTATTTGATAATTCAAAGGAAAGTGCTTCAAATATATCAACAATACAACCAAAAGTTATGACTGCTATTAAGAAAGGTATTGCATCTGCACTTTTAAATGGACCAAAACTGGGCTGTCCTGTCGTTAATATTGACATAAAATTGCACTGGTTAGAAGTTAAACGAGGAACGTCAGATTCAATAGTGACTGCAACTGTATCTCAATGTATAAAAAAGGTAAGTTGTTTTTAATTGCTTTTTTTTTTTAATTTATTTATTGGCACATATCATTAAACAATTTTTTTTATACAAATTGTAAACATGTAGTTCATTTAAAGATTTTTTAAATTATTTTGAATTAGTAGATTTTGACTTGTCAGTTTTCCCTGCACTTCTTTTTCTTTCTATTATTTCAGGGTACTTATATTTATGAATTTTGTACACAGAATATCTAGCTTCACGCTTGTCACTTTTAGATTCTGGTCTTTTATTATATTTTTTATTTTTCTCTTCAAAAGCTAATTTTCCATATAAATAATTATCTTGTGAAAAATTTTTCTTGATCTCTTGAAGATCTATTAAACTTGAATCTGAACTTTTTGTATTTTTATTCATCTTACTGTTATCGGGAATTACATATGGTTTTATCTTTGCTTTTCGTTTAAAATCGAGATAATCTTTTATTGATTTTATTGGTTGCTTAGAAAAAAATTCTTCTATTATTTTATCTGATTTAGCTTGTAAATTTCTCAAAAATAACTTATTAAATCCATTAGTGGGATGTAAAGAGATATCTTTTGCAACAGGTTTCCCTGTTGTTGTTTTTTTAGTTTGTGTTGCTCTTTCCACTGCATTTATACCCCATTTGGACATGTAATAATCAAGAAAACCTTGATACAGTGTCAGCGGCATTTCATTATCATCATAATGTCTATCAATGCAATAAACTCTTCGAATTCTGCAGTTTCCACATATCTTTAGCCTACATATAGATTCAAATTGAGCTTCAAAAATTTTAGATAAGTGGGAAAGATCTACTTCAATTTTATTCCATCCTGGGTCCAAGATTAAATGTACTCTTGGTACTGTAGATTTTGATTTAATAGTTGAGCTTTTCTGTTGTTCAACGTTGGAAAAGTGAATAAAATGTTTGACTTTTTCTTTGTCTAATATTTGTAATTGAAAATGAAATTGTGTGTGAGTGCTTTTCAGTATGATCACGAGAAAGGGTAATTTGATGTTGAGAATTTGTTGTGCATTGGATGGGCACATAATCCATGTTTTTTGATAATTTGATTCTTCAACATCTTGAATTTCCAAAACCTTAAAATAAATTAAATAGAATTTCCAATCAATTTGTTAGAAACACATATTTCTGTATCATTGAACAGTTGAATTTTTTTCATTACAATTATTTCTATATTCAAATTTGAAACAAAAAAATAATTGTGTGCTTAATTAAATAATTTCTAAAAGTTATCACTATTTCTATATTTTTTGTGTAACCTACATTTTCATTTATATCTTCGTCTAATACCCTTTTGATTACTCCTGTTTTAGATTTTTGCTTGCTCCAATATTCCAGGGGCTTTTCACTTGTGCTGTAGAGTAATGATAAATATCCACCTTGCATTTGTTATATTATTGTAAACTTAAAAATTTTAAATGCATTACTTATAAATTTTATCCTAAGCCTAAAAATGAAATTTTGATTAACAGTTTTTATAGGTTGTCAAAAGTGTTAATTTGAGTAGTCAATTGTTCAAATATATATTATAGCCTTGACAGCTATTTGAATATTAACTAAGTAGTAGATATACCTAATCAGTAGTAATGTACTAACATATAGACAACGATTTATTTTTATGTAATATTTTATTTACTGCCATTTAATCAATAAAATCATTATTAAAAATTACTTTTAAAATAAAATTTTTCTGCAGCTAATGGAACAATCCGGATCTATTTTATTAGAACCAATAATGAAGATGGAAGTAGTAACTATAAGCGAGGCTTCTTCAAATGTCTTAGGAGATTTATCAAAGCGACGAGCCGAAATCGAGTCAGTAGAACCACGGGGGGAGAATAAAATAATTTCATGTGTGATTCCGTTATCAGAGCTACTAGGCTATGCAACCCAGCTTCGAATAATGGCATCTGGCCGTGCTACATTTTCAATGGAATTTAGTCACTACAGGCCAATGAGTTCATTTGACGAACGAGATGCTATAAAAAAAGTGACTGGATTTTAATAATAATACTGTTATTACTTTGATACTTTGTAAATACGTAGTAAATTATTTATAAAATTAATATTGAAAATAATGTAAATAAAAAAATGAACTTATTTTATTTAAAAACAATTATTTCTTTTTTATAAAGGTGTTTGTTCTAAGGTACTATGTAAATAATTTCAAATTTAATAGATTTATTTTATGATTTTGGTTTAAATTAGGTATAGGATAGTAACGGGGGTGGAAGGAAAATATTTGATATAGGAAAGAAATAAAGTTCTAAGCCAATTCTATCTGGTTCCAAGGCCTTTTATTGGCTGCTTGAATTAAACAAAATATATTGCATCATCAATGGCGTCTTACAATTTCGTTATACAATCATCAATTAATCTCGCAGCCGCGTACCGCGAAGCTCGATATCCCCACAAGTTCGCTAATGTAAAAAGAGAAGAGATCGCTAGCGTTACTACTGAGAAGCTCTTCAACGTTTTGTTACACAATTAAAATTTTTTTAAACGAGGGACTATCGATGCATCGCAGGTATTCTTCGCATGTATAAATATACATATATATATTAATATTGCTCAAGGTCATGCAAAATTGTCGTACATTATAAAATATATATTCATATATATTATGTGTATGGAGGGATTAAACATTATACAATATTTATCGAGGCACGCAAACACTTTGGCTGCGTCGTTATGACAAGAAAAATCGAAATAAGCCAAACGGATTCAACAGTCATATCTATTGGTATAGAAAAGTATTTATTTCCATGGAAAATATACTTTATTCAAATTTAAAATTGCACTCTGATAATGAAGCAAAAGACTTTCTTTTTCTTCACAGAGAAAGAAAGCTCCGTGGATCCGCTTGGCCATCCATAATTTGATTTATTTACTTTCATTCGTAGTTTACTTACAATCTAAACTTTGAGCTAAATTTGTTTTTCTTAAAAATCTATCATCTCGTCGATTTGTATAATAGTTTAAAAATATAAAAATTCACTTACTTGAGAAATGACAAAAATCTTACTCGATATAACTACTTCGTTTCGTTTATTTAAGAATAGCATTGTAAAATTAGTTTTATCTTTATCATATCTTTATCACTTTTCACAAATAAGTTTTTTCGCGTTCTCTCTCTGTCGGAGGTCCGTTGACTTTGCGCGAGAATCGCTTCGATACTCGCGAAACGGGGATCATACAAAGCACGTTTCGTTTAAAAATTAGACTTTGAGTCCAAAAATACAACTTTGAAAAAATTCGCTTTGCACGCTGCTACAAAGGACCTTGACGTTATTTGATTTTTTTATATTAAAAATTCCTAACTTTAATCGTTTTTTTTCCTCATCAATTAACGCCTTTATTACTCGTGTTCCAAAGTACAATACTGAAAAATTGACATGTTTACATTATTACGTCGTGGCGCGATCGCAAGACACAATTGTTCTCCTTACAAATTCAATAAAAATTGGTATGATCGGACACCAGAGTCGCGAAATTCTCGAATAAAGCAACAATCGTGCGCTTATCGTGTACATCTTCTACTACTATACCAAGAATCTCGCACAGAGTAGCGCACATGAAAGACGGTATAGCTACGAAGCTTTATTTAATCTTTCTCCCTCTATCTCTCCTTCTCGACAGACAAACAAAAAATCCTCGCGATGCGCGCTCGCAAAGTTTCTAGTCATAAAAGAAGAAAAAACAATGAATTTCCTCCTCCAGCCAGGGGCACAGACCTGCGCGCGCTACAAAAAAAATTAACATACATATGGCAACGTTTGTGTGTGTGTGTCTATATCGACGGACGCTTGCACGTCCTCCTCCTAGGTCCCCGGCGAAGGAAGAGAGAAACTCAAATGAGACACGCGCCAGGCTCCTGGCGGGCTTAATTTCCCTTGTCATTTAATGTCTTCCCTTTACTCGGGATGCTGTTCCCCGTGGCGCGTCTCGTACTCGACGACGGCGTCGACCATGGCCATGTCCTCCTGGCGTCACAAGCTCACGAGCTTGGGCGGATTGGCGTCTGGCGAGCTGAGGTCGACGGCCGAGAGCGGATGATGATGATGGCTGTTCTGCACGCTGCCGTTGTTTCTCTGCTGGCTCGAGCACGAGGGTATGAGGGGCGTCGAGACAGGCGTGAGGCCGGTGCCACCCTCCATGAGCGAGTCGAAGTTGAAGGTGATGCCCGAGGAGGGCGTGGTGATGGCGATACCCGCCACCTCGTTCGCCGTCTTCATAAACGAGGGCGTCTCGACCGTCTTGAATTGCAAGCTCGCCGGCCGTGGCTTGGGCTCGGTGAAGATGGGCAGCGTCGTCGGCCGCTGATTGTTATTGTCGAAGCCTACGGACAGGGAGTTGGGCCGATTTGGTCGCATGCCGTTACTGTTGTTATTGTTGGTGTTGTTGCTGTTGTTGTTGTTAGCACCGCCATGCAGGTTATTGTCGTCGTGCTGGCCCGCTTTCTGACAGGCCGGCAGCTCGGCGAATTCCTCGTGACGAAGCTCGAGATTGTTGTTGCTCATCGGTCTGTTATCCTCACCGGCGGCGATCACGGGCTTTACGTCCGGAGGTGACGAGGATTGCAGACGGCAGACTGATCGGTGAGCGTCCAGCATGAATTCGAGCTCGCACTTGGCTTGTTCCAGCTGATGGATCTCGTCCTGCAAGCTCTGTTTTTTCTGTTCCAAGCCCTCAGTTTCCTGCGAAAATAATTGTCGTATTAGTTGAGCAAATCGGACGTGAAACAAATTATTTTTATGAAATTCTATATGCTACACTTTTTTTGCATATAGCAAAGGACGTTACATAAAGACCGCGGAGCTCGTTGTTATATAGAAAAGTTACGGATACTCAGAGACTTAGGGTTTATATAGTTATTTCAAAGTCGATTTAACCGCGAAAAGCGCTAAATTGCGCAATTAACATACGCAAGCACTTCTAAGAATGCTGCTCGTTACATAAGCCTTCGAAGGACTCTATATTCTAGCTCAATAGCGCGGTCAGACCTTTCGAATCTACTGAATGATCCCGAGCCTATAACAACTATACTTGCAATACGCGCTTAAAAATATACACATATTTTAAGGAAAACATTCAATAGCAACGCACCTCTAATAGAGAGTTGGTGTGATCCATCCTTCTCTTGCGGCACCTGGCCGCTGCCATCTTGTTGCGCTCCCGTCGTACCTGTCGCCTCTCCTCTTCCTCCGGCGACATGCCGGCGGTCCTCGTGGGCCTTCTGCCACCCATGTTGCGCCTCGGCGTCTGCTGCGGTTGTTGCTGCTGCTGCAGCACTTGTGGTTGCTGTTGCTGCTGCTGCTGTCCAGCTGCAACACGTGATGCTGTTGCTGCTGGGGTTGCTGCTGCTGCTGTTGGTGCGGGATGGTGAGGGTGTTGTGGGTCTGGGCTGGCGTAGGCTGGGAGGGCTCGATCAGCGGTGGCACGAAGCCGGCCTCGCGACTGTGCGAGGGAGGCTCGCTCTGGAATTCGAGGACGGCCTGCTCGATCGTGCGCAGCGTCGTTGGTGTCAGAGTGGACGTCGTGCGAGTCGGCACGCCGCTGTGCAATCCGTCCAGTGACGACACCAGCTGTAACAGAAAAATTATTTACGGGTTAGATGATTGACGACTGATGTCTTATTATATATACAATGTAATTGTATAGATTTATTGAAGTTGTCAATGTGTATGTACGATAGTTCGAATAATGGGTAGATGTAAGATTTAATGCCAACGATCGGCATTGGATCGTTCTCTTCAGGAAGTAATTTTCCGTAATAAGGTCAGCGGGAGAATCTTCAAGGATTATGGGTACAATAAAGAAAAGTGCGATAAAATATAAGATTAACAGCTCGAGTCGTTGCCGCAGTTCGATACGGGAAAAACAACATACTTTTGCAAGAGAAGAGGGGCCAGATAAAAACCAAATCTCAGGAATTTTCGCGTGTCTCTTCGGTCAGGAAAACTTTTCCTCGAATCCGATAAAGCAACTGCCAAGAAACCATATCCATCGCCAATAAATATCTCCTCACGCTCCGAACGAAATTTATAGTTATTCCTCGCAACCAAATATTTACTCGGAATAGGAAATTATCCTGGTGCCAGCATTCCACGCTCGATATCGCATTAATTTAGTATTATATACATATCCATCGCAGCGCGCGGACACGCACGATGAAACCGACAAATAGCTGCTCGGCTTTGCGCGTTGTACAGTAAAAAACGTGCGCGAGGAAACTCGAGAGTGCACGTGTGCAATGTGTTCCTTTGAAAACCGCAACCTCACAACTGATTTGGCGCAATGTTGACTTTGCTGTCTTTCGAGGAGAAAAAAAAAGTTATGCTCTCGCGAAGGAAACGCGTGGCTAAGGAAAACAGAATGAGAGAGAGAGAGAGAGAGCGAGAAAATACAAACTTTATTTTTGCGTTCTATATGCTCTCGCTCGCCGTTACCACACACGTGTGCGTTTAGCCTTCTCTTGTCGTCTCCTTTTTCTCTTTCTCCTCTGTTCGCACTCTCGCGCGGTTCGCGCGAATTAACCTTTTAGAGCGAGAATGCCCCATCCGCGGAATTACGCAGTTATTTTCCGACTTTATATAAAACGTCGCACGACGAGGCTTCGTGCCGATTGAAAGAGTGAAAAATGATATACCTGCGAGTATAGCAATTTCGACGCTATGTTTATATACAATTTCCAGCACAAAAACTACACTTTTTCAAACGTGCGTTTCTTTCTTATTTTTTTAATTTTTTATACGTTATAGCGCGACTTCTCAGTTGGACCTTAACCGCACACTATACTGGGCGCACCGCGACGTGGTCGATAAAAATAACGCGATGCGCCGCCCCGATAACGCGCATCACGGGCTCTTATCGTGCGCGGGGATAAAGCAGCGCGGCTACGACACCTTCGCGTTTCATCGGCGTGTCGTCACGTTTATAATTGGACCTCTCGCCAACAGTATAACAACAACGTCTCGAATATCCTTTCTTATACTTATATTTTTCTTCACTACGTCATAATACATTATATATTTTTCCAAACGCATAAATCACTGCCTCGAAAAGCGCTCATTAAGTCCAATAAAACATCTCCTACGTGTGTGTGTGTGTATATGTGTGACGCGCTTCCACGGCGGAGGATGCTATCATTGCTAAATTTGTGCGCCGGCGGCGCTCATCCCCGCGCGCGAAGGCCGCCGCGGAGATCGGAATATTATATATATGGACATGCGCGAGCGTTCACGCGACTGCGAGTGCCCGATTTCGCTCCAAAAGCAGCATTGAAGCTGCAGCGCGTGTAAAGAAATAAAAAATAAACGAGGAGCGCAATAAAAAAGCCCCCCGGAGACAAGTCCTCCTCCTCCTCCTACTTCTGTCTGCTCGCTGAAAAATGGCCATGACACTTTAAAAAGTACATACGAGCTGCGCGCGTATTTCCACGAACGGGAATATATAAAAGGTCGCGTCGAGTGAATTTTAATTTGCAACAGCGCACGAAGGGTTACGCTGCAATCAGATAATATATAGATTCTCAGCGAAATGTTTTTTCTTTTCGTTTCGTTCGTACATAATTCACCGTTACGGTTGATTGAATGAAAGTAGGGCTGGAATAAAAATAACTTAATTAATCACAAGCGCTATAATTATACCGCGCGTCCAATAAAACATTCGTCAGCAACCCCAGCCGCGGTCTAAAATAACGCACTTAGTAAGCGCGTCTCGGCTCATCGTCCACATACACACTAGCAGACTCATACGATCGTCGTCGCCGCACGAGAGAGTCAAGGAACTATACATCGCACTCGTGAATGAAACGAGGCGTGCGAGCTCAGAAAAGGATAAGGAACCCGAAGTTGAGAGTCGCCCAATGTGCCCCCCAACGTAAACAGACGACGCGATCTTCGCGAATATGTATATATATACATATATAAAAGGCGGTTCTCCGCAGGTACAACACGCGGGAGCAAACAACCGCTCGCTCGCCGCTCGCTCGCGCGTCATTGTGCTCGAGTGTCATCGCTAAAATTACATGGACTGAGAGGAGAAGAGGAGGATCATGGATATCTCAGCCGCCCACGCGCGGGAGTCGGAGCGCGCGGATTCGGGAAATCGGAGGTACACAGCGATATACATCCGGAGCGTGTATAGTGGACTGATGTTTTTTAAACGCGTCGATGACGAGTGTGTGTTCCGCGCGCCGCTCTGCGAGAGGATCATATAGTCGAGTGGTTAATGGACTCTTTGAACTTCGACGCGCTGCCGTATGGTTAGCGTACGAAGAGTGGAGATTCAATAGGTGCGAACGAGAGGAAGGCGCCTCATCTAGTTTTATCTAGTTGAAACGAGTTTATTAAATGGAATACTTTTTTTTTATTCGCCCGCCGTATTGGAAACAATACAATAACAACGATTAGCGCAAACAGACCGACGATTGACCATTTATGTCCCGCGTGCGAGCTCGAACTCGCGCGCGATAATAGCCGCGACTGTAATCCAAGGCGTGTGCCTTATCGACGTGGCTATCGATAAGACGAGTGTACACACACATACAGCGCGTTGACTTTCGCGCGAAGAACCGATATTTCGAGTAGAGCTCGTGCTGTTTACCTTTCAATTACGTGCACTTCCTCGGAATCTCCCACCTGAACGTGCACAGTCCTAAGCTCGGCGAAGGTTCGCGCGAAGAGCGCATATCTATATTCTTTTTATCTAAGCCGCATCGCGGAACAATATTTGACGAAGACGCCTTCCGGGGAAGGATGTGGAGGACGCGCGTGTTTGACGTAATGGATATATATATGTGGCTTTTTTCTTTTTCAGGAACCATGTGTATAGCGAGAGATAAGAGAATTCTATAACGGATGGTGTGTGGAACACATTAAAAAGTCAAACCAATTGTAATAAAGCGATGAATTTTGAATTATATTACAGGCGGTAATCGTGCGATCGAAGACACACTGTCTTGTAGACAAAGGTAATAACCCGGCAGTCGAGCGGCGGCTGCACGTTTTCGCTCTTTGACCGAGGGACAACGACTGAATAACGCGGGCTTCGGTGGCAGCCGCCCGCCGCCGGCGAGCCGATTTATAATGGCTCGTAATCTCGACAGTTACGAAGCGTAAATCAATCGCAATTGCGCGAACGAGCGAGCGGACGAGTGCATAATGTGCCATACGGAGTATGTGTGTGTGTGTGTGCATATGGCTTATCGACGACGCCGCGGGTGCGTAGACTTTTGCTCGAATCGATGGAAATTGAAAGCCGCACCGATCGCTCAATTCTCCCGCAAAGATTGGTCTACATAGATTCTGGAATCAATATTCGTTGAACCTTGCCTTTCTTTGTGTGAATTAACAAAAAAGTGGCACTCGAAAACTCGGTAGCGGGCATGTGTCCACACTCGCCCGCGCACCGCAATCACTCGGCCGCGAGAGAGAGAGAGAGAGAGAGAGATTCGCTTTCGCACGAGAGTCGGCCGATGGCCGTTCACCTTGCTCCCGATATCGCTCGCACGCGTACGAACGTGACTCCGCGAGGGCCGCGCGCGTGTCAGGATCGCGCGTGTCCCCACTTCTGTGTATATATATATACACCTAAACTCTTTCTTGCTCTCTGTGCGAGAGAGTAAGCGAAACGCGTCGCGACACGTTGAGACAGGCGCAGGCGGGGCCTGACTGCTCCGAAATGCGTTTCGGAGTCTTGGTTGGTGGAGGATCGAGAAATGGGTTTCTTTGTTATGGTTGGTAACGAAGACAAGAGTTGAGGTTTAGCTTTGTTTAATAGTGGCTTTTGTTGTAATAAAAGAGAAGGTTTATTGTTACAACTTGGGTCAATGTTTCTCCACGCTAATCGGTCGTATACATAAAAAAATCGACGGTTAAAGATTTCCAAAATTATACCCCGTCTTCCGTTCTCCACACAGCGAAGCGCGTGCCCGGCATGAACTCTTTCGCCCGGCAAACTACACGTGCGCGAATGGAAAGCGAGAACTAAAAGCAAGAACGAAGGAAAAAAGAGGAGCGCGAAGAAGAAGC
>JAPYZO010003249.1:0-24430 GCA_030522905.1 Torymus flavipes
AGTCCTGTCGATCAAAGAAGCGATCATTGCGTGTAATTGCAGCTAAACGGCCTTGACCTACCTCTCGCTATAAAGTGTGATGAACGATTACGTCTGTTTCTTTTTCTTTCTTTTCGGTCTAATCGACGATCCTATTCGCGGTATGGATGAGTGTATTAAGTAAGTGGGATGAGAGAAAAAAATTGATTCGAAGTCATTGGTCGCGGTGTGTGTAAGGCTAATAATAGGTGAGTGGATGTTGCATTGTTTCGTACTTTTAATTTTATAAGCAAATGTGGCATGTGCACTGTCAAACAAGTAACGTCTGATTTTGAGGATAATATTTTTATTCAAGTGACGGTTTGGTACTAAATTATGCATATAGGATACTATGTGCTATATATAAAATGTATAAAGGTCAAACAAATTAAAAAAAATTTTAGGATAAGTAAAAAATAATAGGTATATATATTTGCTACATTAATTCATTTAGCATACGTTTTATGTATTACTAATAACATAATATTCTATAGAAAACTTAAATTTTTTACCACCTTGATTTATACGGGTATATATATATATATATTACATAGCACGCAGTCATCAACCAAAACAGTACTAAAAAGCAAGGACTTCTTCTATAAATCATTTTAAAATCAGCTGACTTATACAGCCAACTGATCTTCATAAACCTTTTTTACAACCAAAACATTGTAGAACTTACAATAGAAAATACAAGTCAACCACTATACAAGCAAACTATAATTGTTACTTTCGTCCGTATGCATGCATGCACCTGCCTGTTGCGCGCGCAAAAAGAGATTTACAATGCACAATCGGCAATTTGTCATTATACGCCCGCGAGCTCGGGCATGCGCAGCATCCGATAAATAAATCACGACATGCCGCGCGGTCGTATAAAGATAAAGCCTCTCTACGACGAGACGTGCCATCGAGATGCTCGCGGGTCATTAATCCGGAGAAAGCCCTAACGTCGCGTATTTTATAAAGAGTATAAAGAGTTTTGTTATACTTGTGGTATATATATAATGTAGAATCGCCGGCGGCGTGTGAGGGATATTCTTCTTCTATTTTTTGGGCGGTCGTATATATTATATGTTAGATCATAGATTCGAGGGAAGAGGATAAGAATCGGTAGTGTATGAAGCGGAGAACGTGATAAACATATCAAGCTATACTTACTCGGCTGTAATATACTCGTCGGGAGTTTCTCGGGTTGCAGATTCTTGGGAGGTTTAATGTGCGTGAGAATTCCATTTATCTCCGAAACTCGGAGATAAGAATTATGTTCTTAGGAGAGATACGATTAGGCTGAGTAGCAGTTTACGTAACATAATTAATGTAATATCCTTCTATGATACAGGTTTTTAAAATTTTGATAAACAAATTAACGAAAAAGTATATATGTATGAATAACTAGATAACGTGATTGAGTTGAAGATAAGAATAACGAAGCGCTATAATGATGTAATAATACATCGCGGCGCTATGTTAACTAGTATCCTGGACAGAAGGACATTTAGAGTTCTAGAAACGTTAAAGGAATGGCTAAGTAATGCGCGCTGCTTTTGTAATTTTTTTTTGTCATTCTTCCATTATGCAGGTTCTTGGAAGCCGGTAATTAAATTTCTATACAGAAGCGCGCGCGCGCGCGTGAAAGAGTTTACCGGATATTTGAAAGTTTATTGGTAATTGACTGTATACTTCTTCTGGGTAATGTTGTTCTCTGTCCTCTTTTATTTTGATAACAGTGAATATATAATTATTATTAAATTGTTATTATTATTCATTAATATTAAATGTACGATTAACCAATGTGTGTTGATTTAATGTAAACGCTGGCAAAGAAGTTTTGAATTAGTTGTCATGATTTAGGAATGAAAAATTAAATAACTACCTTAAAATCAGGTGACGTTTTTCCCTGATTTTCACCTGATTATCAGCCGATAATCAACTAAACTTTTATAGTAGGGATGTCGTTGCATTCATCCTCTGTACTTCCATTTCTTTCTTTTATTTCTCTAATCTTGTATTGGCTAATTCTACAAAATTATTTGAATAAATATTAAAAAAATTGAGAACATGAAAGTTACATGAGAATCATATGACAATCACATGAGAATCATAAGACAATCACATGAGAATCATTTGACAATCACATGAAAAATCATATAAAACTCATATGAAAATCATGCTTTTCAGCGGAGATAATGATGATCAAGTGATTGTCATATGATATTTCCAACAATCTCATCAATATAAAGATACCTATTTAGCTGCTCAAAAATGCAGATGACAAAATTCTTGTTTTTTAAATTCTAAACCTCGTAGCATCGTTGTTTAGTTTGATGCTGGTAGTTACACTGGCTGATAGTTTTACGAGCGAAATCTGAAATCTGTGCTAGATTTGTTTATTTTGCTATTTATTTACGAAACGTGGTTAATGTTTTACAATTTCGTCTAGAGTAAGGGAATATTTTATAACATTTACAATTCTAAGTGGTTCATGATATCTGAACAAAGTAGTTGTGATCTCGTTCTGATGATGATCAAAAAATTTTCTGTCCTTGCGGGCGGAAAAGTTGACGTACGTGCCCATATCAACTTATTGTGCTGTAAAATTATTGCAGAATTATTTTGCATTACTGCAAAATTATTGGCTTAAATTCATTTTGCAAGTATGTAGCACGCAATTACTATTATCGACTGAGTAAATTTCACAGTGTCGAGGTGATATCCTCATTCAACTAGCGCTAAAATCATTGATATGACTGAAACGATAAAACACTAACAAAATATATGATATATTAAAGATATAACAAAATAAAAGTAATATAAACTTTAAAGCCAGCTCAAAGTTCAATATGTATATTGATTTTTTAAATAAGTTGAACTAATTTTTTTTTTCTAATCTTTTATAAGTTAAAATTTTTATATTGTATATTTTTTTTAGTTAAAAATACCAAAGATGGAGTATAAAATGGAATGAAGATAAAAACAATAGCCACGCAGAAGGATTAATTTGTCAATTGTACAGCAGGTGTAACAAGAAGAAGAGTTTCTCATAGTAAGGGTAACAAGTAAGCTCAACAATAACGGTTATTAAGTACCGGGCCTAACATTTTACTAATTGGTACAATTGTTTAATATCTTCATATTAGTAGCAAATAATATAACACACTGCTCTTATTTTTTATCTTCCTTGTAGAAGTACACCGCAAGATACTCTTCATCCACTAAGAACAGAACGATGCAAGACTGAAGTAACAATTTCAATAGCTCGTAAACTGATCTACTCGGTCCTTGATTAACAGAAAACTACTAATCATCTCATTTCCAAAAGATGCATCCAAGTACAAAAACAATTTCGGCAACAGACGTGCAGCAATTACTTACACGGCCACTCGTTTGTCGCATATATATATATACTTTACTACACCGTAACTCAGAAAATTCCTTCGACAAAAGGCGCCAACCTAAACACCCATAAATCACTACCACAATTTATCACCTATAATATACATTGCACAAAAATAATGCGCCCGACACTCGCGCAAATTATCTAATAGAATTATCTAATCCAAAAATGCCTCAATCACTTACACCTAGATAATTCATACTCGAGCGAGAGCTCCTTCCGCATTATTGCCGCCGATCATTAATTTCGCGAGAGCGGCGTGCGCGGTCACGTGCTGCTCCTGATGCATTCACGGCTGGCCCATTTTTCGTTGCATTTCCTTTTCACTCTCTTTATGCGCCCATATAATATACCGAGCATGTCCCGTTATATTACGAAGAAGATGATGCGACGGAACGTTAAACACAAAGCGTTATTTGATTCACTCGTCGATCGAATTTTCATGTATGTATATAATCAACGCAGTAAAAAAGACGAGAGCGAGCAATCGACTTTTAATTATTGTGAGTAATATATATATGTACGCGATTGATAGAACAAAAGAAAGTATGTGCGGGGCAAGTGTGTTATACGCGCAGCTTTCTCCTTCTCTCGATAACGGTT
Organism: Torymus flavipes; assembly: GCA_030522905.1. NCBI lineage: Eukaryota > Metazoa > Arthropoda > Insecta > Hymenoptera > Torymidae > Torymus > Torymus flavipes. The sequence continues at coordinate 4,022 of JAPYZO010003249.1, forward strand.
TTTTTCTCGCGGCTGCCTCGCGCTGTTCTTATCAAGGCGTTAGCGAATTTTCGGGCGGGTATAGGACGCGGAGAAAGTCGCGCGGCGTTTTTTCGACGAAAAAGGGACGAAATGAAGCGGCGACGGTGTCGTTATACTTCGGTGAGCGTCGCGCGATTGAAAAGGCGATGTCGGTCATCACGTGGGCTGCTGTATGTGTGCGTGTATTATGGGTGGCACTTTTGTGTGACTTTTCTTTGGTGAGAATCGCGTGAGAGTGGTACAAGCTTTTTTTTTGAGGTAATGGTTAAAGATCGAGTTCTGGGAGATTTTAAAAGGTTTTTGGCGCGTAGCGGATGAACTTTTTTTATATTTGACTGATGGAGATAATATTATTAGTATTTACAATATAATTTTTAATTTCGGGTATACGTCGCAAGTTTAATTTCTACGAAATGAAAGTTGTAATAAAATACGATTTTCTTTTTTCGTACGTTTTGCGAGAATAAAGAATATAAGTGTCGATAATTTTATAATAATATTTCCAACGTATTTTAGTTTACTATTATTATTATTTTTTTTTCTGCTAATACATTGTAATTTTCCTAACTTTTATTATTACTTAAATTTTACTTTGCATTTGTAATTATAGTCATCTATTGTCCCTTAAATCATGAAAACCGCGCGTGTATAATTACCGTTATTATATACACAAAAGTTATAAAATCAAATTATAAAAATAATCTGCAATTTGACGCAGAAGTTTGTATAATTCTTAAATATCATTTAGAATTTCAGATTCCTTTCTCTCGACTTTGCACGTCATTATACTATACGAACTACCTACAAATCAACGCGTGATTCACGCAAGAAACATAAACATTTCAAATATCAAAAAAAACCCTATTCTCAAAATTCTTCCTCCTCTCTACAGCTTTAGCAGCGAAAAAAATTCGTCCTTGGCATTACGGAGGAGCTGCAGTTTCGTCTGTTGACACACGACAATTGAAATGTAGCCATTCAGGGAGACGATTTATTAGGCAAACACGAGCGTCTCGAGTTTCCGCATGCGCATATGGGTGTGCGTACGTTATATATATATATATATATGGCACATGTGGTCAGTCTGCCGGTGAGTGTGTTTTGAATTGCATAATGTATAAGTGGTTGAAATTTTTTCTAAATTTGAAAATACGTGTGTGTGTGTGTTTACTTTGGTAATGGTTGAGTATACAGTTTTCGTTGAATTGTATAATTATTAATTTTGTAGTTGAGTTGATAAAATTTAGTCTTTTATAGCAAATATATTTTTAGTAAGACCCGCGACAGATAATTTTTAAGGTAAAAACTATGAAAAATTATCGAAAACGGTAGAAAATTATATAAAAATCTGCAAATAAAGTTTTATATTTGCTTTAACAATTTCTCAGTTTTCGTGACTCTTCCGTTTTTCTTAAACATTTCATAATTCTTCATATTTATTAGGAAACCATAGACAAATTTCAATAACACTTCAAAAATATAATTTTTCAGTTACTCAATCGAAATTCTCATGGCATAAGACGGAAGCGCGGACGATAGGAAGATTTCCCATCAGAATCTCCATTAGATGAGGAAAATTTCTCGCATTAACTAGAATCCAAGATTCCAAATCACTTTCACTCGACATTGTCAACACTATATATACGAATGCGATAACGTCCATTTAACTCGTTATATATTTTGTTTTGGTACATATCATCACTGTATTAGGACACACGTGTATACGCGTCATCTATAATTGTTTCCGTTTACAACGCCATTAAAAAATCTTTTTATCATTCATCGTAAAGGGATATAGAATGTATATACATTCGTACTTGTTGTATAAATCACGAGGTTTCGGGATTCCCGAGACGCGACCACAAAAGCAATTTAATTCTCTATCCTAATCGGTGTATGAGCGACGAATGAGAGAGAGAGGGAGAGAGAGAGAAACGCGGAAGAGAAAGAACAAATACATTGTAATAAAGATGTATGATTAATCTTTCTTTGTTTTTCGCTTGCCTTATACTCTACGGTATATATTTAATTTGTATTTGCGCAAAAAAGGAATCTCAGGAATTTAAATTCCCTCGCACTGCGCGGCAGGTAGAATTTTCTAGAGATGTAACGTGTGCCCTGAATTCGTATTACATTTAAATGCCTGTATACACGCGTGCAATACACACTCTAAGAAAATATTTTCCAAACACGCATAAAAAAAACGCTACGTCAAAACATCCACTCAGTTACATTATGAAATTCCTTCGAATCACCGCTCAACTGCGATATTTTATTCCAGCTGTGTCTCCCGCACTTTTCTCTCCGTCTTTCTTTTTTTTAAACAATTCAACATATATTCCTCGTAACCGCGCGCGTCTTTTGTTCGCCGGGCAAAAGTCCGAAAGGAGACTGCAAACTAAATAGAATTTCAAATACCTGAGACGCGCGGGGCACGTGACTGTAACGTAACAACATCCTTTTACGCGCTCGAGTCGCGTCGCGTCGTCCTCGCGAGTCAGGTGACACGGATGCTGCAAACTTTCGGTTTTTTTCTCTCTCTCCCTCGTCTTCGTAAGTTGGGCGTGTACGTCGAATAGTTGGGTAATTGTTTGATGAGCGCATGTCGAATGGTTTATTTATCGAATATAAATATATAAAAAGGCTTTGGTGGAGATCGGGTTGAAAAGGTTGAGCAATTTTTTTTTACGTAGACATAATATATGTATACGTTTTAAATACAAGAATAAAATGTCAAAGTGGTTGTTATAATGTGGAAACTAGTTCGTAGAAACTGCGAAGCTGATGGCTGGGCAAAATAGCCTTTAACCGGCGCCATTACAATGACATAAACCTGCATATTAATTATCGTGGAAACTTTTACTTATAATATTAAATTAACGCTACGACGAAAATAAATAAATTTATAGGAAAAATGCGCGTACATATTCAACTGATGCTGGGAGAAAACACCATGTTGAAAATTTAATGTCGTCGTAACTTGCGGATGAACTTGAAATTTCTCTCTCTCTCTCTTTCTCGCTCCCTGAAAATTCATTAATTCTAAATATACTCTCTACCTCGTGACGCGCGTGTCATTCGTGTAATAGCTTTTTGCGTTAATTTATTTGATTGGATTACCGATCTCGTGTAGTTGTAACGTTTGGGGAAAATATAGATGGTTTTTGGTTTGAAATCGTTTGGTTACAGGAATTTTGCGAGTGTTACGTGTAAATATACTTTTAATGATATTTTAAATTACTTTTTGAAATAGTATAGTACTCGTCTTACAAGCTACTCAATACCAAATTTGTTGTATTTCTCACTTAAAGAGTTTAAGATGTTTCGCAACGTTGTCAGCCTATTCTCATAAATTTGGTTCTACGGTGTTAATCATGATCCGCCCAACTTTTCAATTAACGTCTAATCGTCTTTTTACTCAGGATTATTAAGTATACCTTCATAAAAACTTTAAAACAAATATACAGCAATCCAATTGTATAATCATTGTGTCCGTATATTGATACTGAACTAAATTTAAAAGATCAATATTTTTTAGAAAAAGTACTACATGTATATAACTGAAGAAAAAATTTTTATATGTAAAAAAAAATATCTTTTGAAGTTTGTATACCTACACATCAGTAAAACAACTATCAACCCGCAACTACCGATCTTCGCATCTCCTTCCTCACGCCCTACCTTTTGCAACCCCCCACATCCTCCTACATTCCTCATTCACAAAAATTTCCCACGCCACAAACGCCTCCGATTATTTCCCATCCACGAAAAAAAAAATCGAAGCAGGGGCCACGTGCTTGCCATTAGGCAACGCGCGGGAATCGGAAGACGGCGAATTTTTCGGAGCCATTAGGCCCCGGCAAAACGGGCCGCGACACACGTATACATAGCTGTGTATATATATATATATATGCTTACGGAGCAAGAGAGAGAGAGAGAGAGAGGAGTGCGCGGGGCCCGCGGCGTTGTGTATATATAGGGGTACCGGGCCCGGGGAAAGCGCTGTAGTTCACCGGCGAACGTCGTCGATCGAACATCGCTCCCGCAGGTATATACGATACGATAAGAGTGCGATCGCGACACGAGTGCGCGACAGTGTTTTCTTTTTTTTTTTTTTCTCTCGTTAAAGTGCGTTTTTGAGGTTTTTGTCGGGTTTGTTGTATCTCGCGTAGATAACAGATTGGTAAAAGATTTTATATTGGAGGTAGAGTGTATATTGGTATTAGAATTTGAAACTGTGATTAGATGATTTTGGTATAGTGTTTTGTTGTAAAAATAGATTGTTGATCTGTTTGACGAAAGCCTCTGCAATTATTGCATCAAAAATAAAACCTTTTTTTTTAATTCAGTGAAATTAGTAAACGATCGAAGTTAAAATCACTTAGCCAGTCAGTGTTATTTTTCGATATTTGACTTGAAAAAAAAAAAAAAAATTTGAATATACCTATATCGGCTCGGAGAGGCTGTTGACCGAACGGTAGTTTTTCGACGAAATTGACACGCTTGTTATGTAAATTCCAACACACCAACCGAATTCACATTTTAAGATTCCACGATATAACTATCGTTTTACACACACACTTTTTTTGTCCTCAAATTCAAAATATTTCAAACACGCATACCGTCGAAAAATCTCTGTTCGGTCGTACATTGACCCACATATACTATACTTACACACACACACACGCGAAAAAAAAGACGCCGCCCAATAATTTTGCTAACCCACACAGAGATAAAAAAAAAATTCGCGTATAGGTACTTACGCACCATCATCACGAAAATGTCACGGAATCTGAGACGCGTTCGAAGAACCGGTTCGGAAGAAAGCTGCCGTCGCCGTTGCGGCCGATACTCCCGTTGACCCGCGCGATTGAGCATTTTCTTGGATAAAAACTGGAAAAGTCGGTATTCGGTGGTGTCGGGATTTCGGTTGTTGTTTACGAAGTCGGGTGTACATGAAAGTATAAGAGATTTTCCTTTTCAATTTCGGGTATACGACATGAATTGTTGTTGTTGTATGGGGGTTTAGAAAGTGTGTCAGGCCGATGTTTGTTGTAATTTTCTTTTTTAGTTTTAAACAATTTGGAAATGAATGTACGAGCGTATTATATGTGGGTCGTGTAAATAACGTTTAAATATACTTGTGTATACAATGCGGGTCTTAAAACACTAAAGGATATGCGTTTGATAAATTGAAAATTAAATTAATTTTGTTACCTAATTTTACTCGCAAACCACCTCGGTTCCCCATTAATCTCGCGATATTTAAGCAAACACGCTACCCACCACTTAGTTATACACACACTTTTCTGTATTATACACACGATAACCATCGAAACAATTAATCTCCATCCACACGTCTATACCATTACAATCTATATTACACATCATCTACTATAAATTACCTTGTCAATCAATATTTCATCATCTCCAAACGACCTTATAACTTCTTTTTTTTTGTTGTGCACACAGATATACCTAGAGAGAAGAAAATGATGCTGCGTCTAGTGGTCCTCGGCGCCTGCCTCCTGGCCGCAGCCTCGGCCCAACAGCCCAGCGGCCGTGTCCTCGAGCCCCCAATTCCCGCGCTCTGCGCCCAAAGTGAGTACTTACTGCGTGGATTTTGTTGCGAAATTTATGGTGAACCTGTTCGGTAAGAAGAATTTCGGGGTCCGCGCTGATAAATTTCTCAGACCGCAGAGGTGTATAATGTCATGCGTCATACCTGTGGAGAGGATATAGTTTGGCATGCGGAAGTAACAAAGAATATTTCTTTAATTTGAAAGAAAAATAAAAGGAACGGTTAAGCTTATCAGATAAAAGGATAATACTCGCTCTTGCAATTCAGACTAGTTGCGGCAACGAGAGCCTTTAAAACCGCAACTGTCGTCTTGGTCGCGTCTCTTACGCTGGGGAGACGAGTCTGTCCGGAAAGAGCGGTTGCGTTGTTGAGTAGTGACGCAGTGAGTCAATTTGGTGCATTATGCGGGTTACCTCATGGATATAGCCAGGTTGCGCAGTCGAAAATTCTTTTTACGGTTTTTTTTAGGTAAAAATTTGAAATGAAGCGCCTATTAATGAATAATAGTCTGATTTCAGTGGATCGACGTTCGATTCAATCTATAATATTTTTAATTTAATTAAATTATTTGATATACTGTCCGTATTCAAATACGGGCTTATTTTACTTAATCAAAATTTTGTTTCCTTTAGTAAATTAGAATTAGAAAGCAACGAATCATTTTTTTAATGAAAAGTCAATGTAATTTATCTCACTTTACAATCGTCAATCTTATAATTTATTGTTTCAATTATAGCCATCCGTGACTTACACATCCACATACCATATCCGAGCGATGCTCCACATCACAAGCTCGCTTCTTCTTCGTCGCGTCTACTTACTTCCGGCTCGCGATCGACACTTTCTCGAATTAAAATTCACCCGCGGTTAAAGAAAGCGCCAAGGGGCGATTATTATACATGCGCGCCATGGGCCTTTTGGAATTCGATTCGCGTGTGCGCCGCACGAGAGAGGAATATTCTGTACGGGGAGGTGAAAACGAAAGTGGACTAGTTTCGCGGTATACACGCGTGCGTGAGGAATTGGGCATATGGGACGGTCGTGTATAGAAAGTTTTGGAATATCGGTAATTCGTTTGCCAATTTTTTTTAGGAGTTAAACTTGTTGAGTGATTGCTGTATGAAGATTTATTCAGTGGTATTTCAAATTGTTGGCAGCGTGGAATTATGTCTAAGTGGATATATGGTGAATCGATTGCCTGTTGCACTTTCGTTTTAATGCGAGGGTGTCATTTTCTCTCTTGGCAAGGTTGCGCGGTTTCCTTATATTAGTATATTTTATTAATAGAATTTCGTGTAGGTTTTAATTAAGCCTTCAGCTGTCGTGGAGTCAAAGATGATTCGCCATCCGTAATGAAATATCAGACAAAAAAAATTTATTTAATCCTATATTTGATTTCCACTTGGACTGCTTCGAAAGGATATAAAAGGACAAATCGAATCAACCAGGATTTAATAGATTCCTTTTATCAATTAAAAATCCCCCAATTTTGTCAATCACTAAAAGACTTATAAAGTAGCTCCTAAAGGAAAGAAAATATCATCAACCCCATCACACCTTCCCAATTTTCAGCACCGAAAACAAACTCCACGACTCCATTCCACCTCGAGTCCCTTATACTCACACTTCACGCCAACTTTTCCTTTTCCCTTTCTCCCGTGTACACACTCACACGTTGCTCGTCTCTTGATCGGCTGATGCACTTTCACGCGCGCGCTTCGCGCATCCCAATGAGCTATCGCGCGCGCGCTTTTCTCTTACGGGTCAGCCGTGACTCTGATTTTTCCACCCCATTGACCGGAGGATTAGGTACTTGTATGTGTATAGGTAGAGTCGTGATGCGGAAAGATGAGACGTAAGATGCGAGAGTGAGTGAGTGATTTATCAGGGCGAGAGGGAGATTGGTGATATGGGTGAAAGGGAGGGTGAATGATTGTATAGTCTTTATATTATTTGTAAGCGTGTGGATGGTAACCGTTGTAGGTTTTTAACTAGATGTACAATCTTGCTGTAAAATTAATTTTTTGTTGATTTTTATGATAAATAATATATAATAGATCGTTATAATACTTGTATATTGAGAAATCGAAAAAAGATATACATTTTTATAGCGTTATAATCGTAGTTTAAAATACAGTAACATAATAATTTTTACATAATTGTATAGTTTTACAAACAAACAGTTAAGTTTTAATTTTCGCTAAAATTTCTCCGCGTATAATATCTAATTCTACTTTAATTACAAACATAACACTCGAATTAAAAAGCACTATTTATAAATTTTTGCACAGTTTAGATTCGTCCTATTAGTTCAACCAAACATCTCCCATCATTTTATTACAAATCTTCGCCGAAAGAATATACATAAAAGAGAAACTAAAGAAAGCGAAAAAGAAATTTTCACTGGAAAATCATCCTTCATTTGGGACCATTTCCATGCAAAATTCACCTTTACGAGGCACTCAGAGACTGAAAACTTATCTGGTCAAGTCTCTTTGTGCAATCGTACATTTGTAATTAAAATTTTCTTAATTATTATACAGAATTTTCTTTCTAAACTGTGCGAAGAAATGTATATGGCCAAGCCCGCGGGGCAATGAAGCGCGTCGGAAATAACTCAATGAGACGTGTAAATACAAGCAACCGTCGTCGCGTGTTTTAACTATGTCTATAGCCGTCTAGTGTGCCTAATAGGCGATTGAGTCTTCTTAATGGGTTGTGTGTGTCTCTGCGTGCAATACAATTATCATCATCGATGTCTCGGTGTAATTACTGTAATTTCTCTTGTTGCAGTGTTATATCTATTAAGAGGAAAGTATTTTAACGGCAAAGTGAAGATTATTATTTCTCAGCGTGAAAACACAATAACTTTTAGAAATTTATTACTTTACGCATATAAAGCTGCGGTACTCGAGTTTCACTTTAACTTTCAGTTTTTATTTATAAAATAAAAAGCTTAATAATTTCGAGGTATAATTATACCTATACTTTCAAAAAATCCCTCACGTGCTCTATAAATATACCAAAAAAAAAACACATCGGAATTCGCAACACCTGTTTCCCTCAATCTCCCATAAATCACTCCAAAATCAATAGACACCTATTCACATTCAGTCAAAACGCACTTCCTCTGCCCTAAAAATCCACTTTCGATTTCAATTTCACGTTTCCCACGTTTGCCTCGGCTGACCTCGATATCCCAAAACAAACACACGTGCACCCCGCGTCTCCATAAATCCGACGAGAGAAACCGCGACGAATTCTTCTAACGAAAAATCTCTCTCGCATCCGCGAAAGTTTTGTGGACACGACGCTGGTGCGAAGAGAAGTGGGCCAGAGGCGCGCCCTTTTTTTTAGGAACATCCATATATATGGGTGCGAGGGGTTTGGAGATGCGCGGTAACAGGGACATTGCGAGGGTTTGGTGGACGTGAAGATGATAATTTGAGAGTATAGACATTTATTTTTAGATGGTTTAGTGATTAAGGAGTGGTATATTTATTATGAATGATTCACTATTAAGAGTAAGTTTGCTTATTAATGGATTTACCATATAAAGTGACGATAAATCTTATTATTGGTTAAATATTAAGAAGATTTGGATTATGAAAACGTGTAACTACTGTAAAAAATAAATCAATAATCTTTTAATTTGCATAATCTACAAGAAAAATGTATTACAATTCCGAAACATAATACACGTTATACGAATCAATCCACATACCTATAACAACACAGTTTCATAACTGATTATAATAAATAACCGCATGTAACTTCTAACGTTGAATAACAGCTCATTACATGCGTACACGCGTTACACTTTCCTCGCGGCTTTCTTATAACCGCACCGAATCAACTTCATTCAGGCGTTTCCCCAAAGCTTATAAATTATTAATTCGACGACTAAGTACGCGCACCATTAGCCTCACAAATACCGCGCCCATATAGTCCAAATTTCTCTCTATAGAAAGTCCGCAGGCCTTTGACTTGGCGTCATCGACGTCGCGCGCTTCCACGTAGGTATAATATATCCCAGCGAGGATTATTGTCAACGACCGGTTTCCCAACTTTCCCGCGCGCGACAAGGGGATTCCATTATGTTCTCTTTGCGCTGTATATACACTAAGATGCAAAAAGTGCGTAAATAATGGGCCTTATTAGCGGACGAAAGTGTCTTCTTGCGCTCGTAAATAGATTTTATTGCGGTGTATAAGCTAGACGATGGTTTACGGCGGTTCTCGATATTGCAGGGAAAAACTTGAGGTTTGTGTGTACCTTCGGTGGGAAAAGTGCGCGACACTTGGGAGGTAAAAAAGAATGGAGGTGTGCGCTGGATATTCATTGTTGGGACTTTCTTTTTCGATCGGGCTTGATTAATGTTTGGAAAAGTTCGGGTAAACGATTGTAATAAAAGTGTGATTGAAGACGCATAAAAATGATTGAAAATTAAACTTTTTCATCGATCATCGTACAAATAATAATTTTCCTTTAAAATTAAATAATCATATAATTCAAAGAATTATTATTATTCTTTTTGTAAGAATTTACAAAATTCTTTAATTTTAGTCGATATGTATCTCAATTATATACATATGTATAAAGAGTAATGGGCTAACATTTTACAGATTTTTTTAGAAATTTTTTTAAACTACCCTAAACCCAAACAAAATATTCATTTTAGTAAGTAAATCCACACATGCTCATAAATTTCATCCTCTCATTCTCTTTTCCAGGAACCATTCACGAGCGCTTCAATGGCAAGGGCTACTACTACTCGTGGGCGGACCCACGTACCGGAGGCCAGGAGGTCGACTGGCTGACCGGGCGCAACTTCTGCCGGCAGCGGTGCATGGACCTCGTGTCGCTCGAGACTTCGGCCGAGAACGAGTTCATCAAGAGCCGCATCGTGCAAAGTAATTATATATTTTACAACGTGTGAGACGCGCGTCGCGGAAAGGGAAAGCGCAACTCGAAAGTTTCCGGATGTCGCGTATTTGATCGAGGAAATAATCCGGAATGTGGGAGGAATTTTTACGCTTAGCTTTGCGATTGTTTTTTTATCTTCTTTAAACGTTCGACGAGTACAGGAAATTTGAAATTTTTCGATTGTACATCCGGTGCGACAAGTGTGACTGTTACTTTTGTTTGTCTTGGAGGAAGTGTGTTTTCACACTTCCTAGTTTCTCTAATGTTACATATAGACTGCACTATTAGTTCAATGATAATTTTATTCGTGTAATAGAGCGGAGATATACTTATAAGATAAATGGGAAGTGGAAAAACTTATTGACGCATGATTTCAGACAAAGTCAAGTACATCTGGACCTCCGGACGTCTCTGTGACTTCAAGGGCTGCGACAGGCCCGATCTTCAGCCCCTCCAGGTCAACGGTTGGTTCTGGACCGCTGAGCTCCAGAAACTCGCCCCGACCACCGACCGCGGCCAGAACGACTGGTCCGAGAGCGGAGGGTAATTATTTTTTTTTTTATTTTCGTTTTGGTTTATCCGATATCAACATTCAAATTTTGAGCCTTTGAATTACCAACAGTAAAGTGAATAATGTGTCATAATTAAGCATAAATACTTGGTTGTTTATAAGTATTAGTAATAATTATTTATTCATTTGTCAATAATGCAAATTTTATACACATATTTGAAATTATAAAATTTCAAAATCTATATTCTTGAAAACTTCGTTGAATCAATTTGAAATTTATAGAGTTTAAAATCATGAAATATATAATTATAAGCCTATAAAACTATATACAAATAGAACTTTAAAAATAAGTGACTAGAATATTTAAAAATTTAAAATAACGTCGGTAAAGTAGATTCAAAATTGAAAACTCGGTATTTAACGAAAACATTTGGTATTCATTTCTTTATACCAAAAGCCTCACATTTTTAACAAACCATGTTACTCTTTTAGCATTGGCAAACCTCAACCTGACAACCGCGAGGCTATCCAGGGCGGTGCCCCCGAGAACTGCCTGGCCGTCCTGAACCAGTTCTACAATGACGGTATCAACTGGCACGACGTCGCCTGCCATCACAAGAAACCCTGGGTCTGCGAGGAGAACGACTCGCTCCTGAAGTACGTGCGCTTCACCAACCCCAACATCCGAGTCTAAGGCTCCGAAATCTGGAACGAATCTGTTTTACCGGCGGTTTTCCGTTGTTAATCCAAAAGTTACGTTGCAAAAGCCGGAATTACAGGAGTTACTGAGGAAAGATGTACATAATCTTGTGGCTGGAATGGATTTGTCAAAAAAATATTATTCCATAAATTAGTAACCGTCGGTAAAACAGAGCAGTCTGAATGTTATCGTTTGCGACGTTGAGATCGCAAGCAATATGTAGACGACGTCGCACGTGTGTCTTGGTTTTGCGAGGCAGGCAAAAGTTCATTCAAATCGCCATAGACGTAAACCGCGACTGAGTAGACAAAAACACGTAACGATTCAGCGATACGTGGCCGACCGATTTATTTATTTTCATGTTGACAAAACCCTCCTTACTCCCACGTAGTATTTAGTCGAGCGCGACAATAATCGAGATTAAATGGATTATTTATGTTGAATGTGTGTTGTGGTTTTTATTAACTATTCTATTTTTTATATATTAACATAATCCCAAGGATCATCGATTGTATGAGACAAACTGTTCTTTCATTTTTTTTTTTTTTACAAGAAAAATCTTTATTAAACAAAATTTATTAAAAAATCTGTGCATGTCCCGACTTTTTATTCACTTCTTTCCCTCCACCATGATGATGTGATAACCAAATTTCGTCTTGACCGGGGGATCTGTGTATACTGGGTTCCCAAGACTAGATACAGGTAAGGCGAATGCTGCCTCTTGAAAGGGACCAACCATGGAACCTCTTGTCATCCATCCAAGATCTCCCTGAAAAGAAAAATTATGTTTCTCAATAAATTGTTATTGAAAATTATTTTTACACTTCACACTCTACACACACAACTTCGTGAAACTTCTCAATTTTTCAATATAAAAGTGTTAACTATTCAAAATAGTAAAGCATTATTCAGTTTCTTAAAAAACAAAATAAGAACATAATTATAGAATGTTATTTTCTGATATAGTAAGCAATATACAATTTGAATACAAGCTATTTATGTATAAAAAGCAGAATGTTGTATTCAAATTAATTAATATTTTATGTATTTAAAATGTAACTCAGACAATTATTGAAAGAAAATATTATAAGTATACTTAAAATATTAACATTCAAATCTGACGCTTATTTTCTAAACAAAATACTTTGAAATTGAACTATTGTGTAGCATATAATAATTAACATTGATCGAATAAAACTACAAAATAAATAAACTTACACCAGATCTTGCTTTATCTTCACTGTAAGTTGCAGCAATTTCATTAAACTTTTGTCCTGCCTTCAACTTTTCCATGGCTTCTAAAATTTTAGATTGCTTTTCGCAAAGGATATGACGGACCTAAAAAATTATACCCCTTTAAAAAATATTGCATTTTATTGCATTAAAAAAATTTTAAATGAAATAAAAACCTTAACAGCAGTTCCTCCTTTCTTATCGCCCTTTCCTTTCTCTCCATCGTCGCCACCGCCGCCGCCCTTCGATTTGCCGGCCTTTGCACCGCCACCAGCGGCAGCTTTTTTCGGTGGCATTTTACAACGGCAATAACAAATGTCACAAGTAATTAAAAATATTTGGGAGATACATGTGTACAATAAGCGGTCTCGTTTTAGAGGTTATGTTTACAACGAGTATTTTGGAGCCCGGCGTGCGCGCGCATCATATGTACCATATTATCGGGGTCACGTGATCGTATATTTGAATTTGAAAAATCATTTAAGTTCGAAAATTTTTTTTTTTTTTTATTGTTTTAGCGTTTTTTAATTTCACACTCTTATCATATAGAAATAGTAAATATTGTTTTTTTTTTAATTGTCTCATAAATTTAGAAACTTTTAAATAAATACTTAAATATATCACAATGTCTAATTTACAACGCCCCTTTTTCACAGAATTCGATGTAACATGTGTCATGTACCATGTACATCAAACAAGGACAAAAATACAAAAATTAGGTAACTTTATGTTACACGTTACATGCTACAGTCAACATCTATGAAGAAAGGCTTTAAGATATTTTTTATCAGTAAAATTTGATTAGTTAAATATTTAAAAGCATGTAGCCCAGCTAATGCCACTATTTAAATTCCTTTTTCTACGCATTAAATTAAAACCTAACGGATTATTATTAAATTATCACTAATATTTTATGTAATGCTTATGTAGCCCATCATCTGATATTTTACAATTATGAAATATTGTCTTATAAAAAATGATTCTCGCATCATCATATATATATATATATATATAATAACCGATAAATAATAATTAATATGTATGAGTTCAGACGCTCATATATAATGAAGTATTATTTTCCCTGAAAAATACTAGTTACGGAAATTGTAAAAATTCGCAATTAAAAATAGTTTGATACTATAAATATGTATAAAAATGCATATTTATACAAAGACATCACGACTGATCCATAAATTCGTCGATCCGCACCGCATCAGCTTGCATACGTATTCATATACATCCGATTTTCGTAACTGTTATTGTATCGTTATACAAACACAGTTTACATGCATAAACATACATCTTCCTACGCATTCGTATCCAACTATGCAACTTGATAATATAAACGCATTTCGTCGCCTCCGAATAGAACGGCGTTATCTGGGAATCCGCTCGTAAAAGGCGTTACCTCGGAGCCCGCTCGTAAAAGGCGTTATCTTAGAGCCCGCTCGTAAAAGGCGTTATCTCGGAGCCCGCTCGTAGAAGGCGTTAACTCGGAGCCCGCTCGTAGAAGGCATTATCTCGTTAAAATCGGTCGATTAAATGAAAAGCTACGTGAAGTTACTGACGAGATAACGCCTTTTACGAGCGGGCTCCGAGATAACGCCTTTTACGAGCGGGCTCCGAGTTAACGCCTTTTACGAGCGGATTCCCATATAACGCCTTTCTATTCGGAGGCGACGATTTTAAATTGACCATACGCTAACCATTTTTGACTATAGACAAAATTTCGTATACCCCTCAACTCGCTCCAACGATTCATTTATTTGACCTTGTTTTTTTACGCAGGTTATATACAATCTGCAAAGTGAAAAAAATCTCTTTATAAATTCAATTTGCAAAATACTGTCGCGTCTCTATCAGAGATACGAGTGTACGAAATAAACTTACATTGGCCAACACCGCTGTATCTTTCTTCGATCTTTTTAAGGACCGCCTACAACAAAAAATTAACAATTACATATGAAAAATATTGAGAACTTTGTGTTGCAATTATCAGCTTACTTTTTAGTAAGGGAGGGTTTCGCAGGAGCATCGCTGGGATGGCTGGTCGTCGAGACGACGTTGTGGGACGTCGCATCGTCATCCTCAATGACCATCGCCAGCTTCGACGGTGAGGCAATGATGTTGCTGAACGTCGAGATGACTTCGCTGTTGCAGTTGTCGTTGCAGATTGCGATCGGAATTTGTTTCACGGGCTCGGAGTCGGGTTTCGTTTCCAGTTCTATCAGTGATTTCCGAAGATCAGCGTTCTGGAATAAGGGAAAAGGAGTCAATTAATAATCACATGAAATGTTTTTTTTCTTTTTATTTCAAATAAAATCCACGACAATAATTTGCTTAAGTTAAAAATACTCTGTACTCTACAGTAATGTAGAAAATTACGATGTAATCTTTTTGTACTGGTTAAATAAATAAATAAATAAATTAATTAATTAATTAATTAATAAATAAAATATAATAGTAAAACAAAATAATTTAATATGAATTGAAATACCTCAAATTTTAGTGACTCCAATTCCTTATCTTTCAAATTTATTAGGCCATCTTTCACTTCGCTTTCTATTATTAGTAAGTTTAAATTATCTGATTTCTCTTGTAATTCTGTAAAATGGCGTAAAAATTGTACAATAAGTATTTACTATTAATCTTTTCATACAAAATAAACAATATTAATAATTTTTTTCATTTTCATCCAATAAACTTCAAAACCCATGTTTTTTCCATTAAATATAAAACGTCATACCGTTTTTGAGCTTCGATATCATTAGATTGTTTTGTTGATCGCGCGAAACGGCCTTCATTACAAAACTTAGCAGCATATTTTCTGAAACAATTGGTAAACCGCAGATTAGGTATATATGTCATCTCGCCAAACAGAAAAATCGCAGATTGTTCTCACCTTTCTTCTGAGCTTTCTTCTCCGCCGCCTTGTTATGCTCGCTGACGATCTGAGCGACGTACGAGTTCTCCATCTTTACAACAACCGGCTTTTGCTCCATGTCAAATTAGTTAAGATTAAGAGTCAATTTACGATAAAAACCAAGGAAGTCAATATGAATAGTCTATATAGGTTTCACAAGCAGAATAAACCAAAAGCCCTGCGACATCGAAAAATGTAATTATTTATACATACATCAACCATTCAAACAAGTGTGGCACATATACAATAGTTATTTATTATATACTTACGGAAAAGGACGTTGAAAACAGGCTAAAAAACCGTCAAAAATCAATAAGGCGTCCGGAGGCGATCAAGACGTAAACACTCATCCGAAATTCGAGACTCACGGCAAGCTACGGTATAAACACGGAAATCAAAACAATCGCCGCTATACCTACTGCTGGCACTCCGATTTTGATTGCCGCTCTCTCGCGTGATCTTTCCGCGCGCGCTCCGAAACTTTGATTCGTGACGAGACCGCGCGAGGTTATCTTGTGTGCGGTAAAGTGACGGGCAATAGATTCGCCAAAGCTTAGATCAAACATTGTCCCAAACATTCTTATCTCATCCGTAAACAACGTTTGATAGACAACGTATAGCCTTTATCCCTTCAACGCATATCTTCCACTCCATAAAATAACGCACGAAAGCTTATTTTTTCTGCCAAATACTGACCGTCACCCTACGCACACATGATATTATACGATTACGATTCGTATACACATGCGAATCCATAGTGGCTTTTTGCACGCGAACCGTATATCCATCCATATACACATAGGTATACGCACACACACAGAGCTCTCGAAACTCTACTGTAAAACCAGTGTGATCGCGCGGAGTGAGTGCGTGTATGTACCTTCTGCATAGTTATTATCCACCTCATCGCCAGTAGAGTGCCGTTTCGGTGCGTGTTCGAGAAAAAGCACACCGCGCGCGAGAACGAGCAACGTCCAGAAAAATCGGCGATTAGATCGCGGAGGGGAGCGCGCAAAAATTCCGCGACCAATAGTATATTATAGCCTCACACGTCTAGGATATAGGCACTATCATAATCTGAGCGTATTATATGTGCGTGTGCCTGCGTGTGTATATATATGTGTGAGGACAGGGGTATATGCGGACGTGCTGTGTACTGTGCACGGGGTACATACTTACGCTGATACAGCTGTGTCTCTGTCTCTCTCCAGATGTGAGGGAGCAAGAGAGAAGAAGCGAGGATATAAGTACGGTATAGTATATAGCCACGGCCGAGGAGGATTTCGCGCAGCCAGAGACATTGCACGCGCGAGAGGTTAAAAAACCGCGCGACGGAGGTTAGAGCGGAGAGCCGCGGCTCGCGAGAAAGCAGCCCCCAGCGTATCTAGCGAGAGTAGAGTACCAAGGGTTGACAGGTCGACGGGTGCTTGAGTTGTGTTAAATTTGCCGGTGCGAGAGAGGAGATGCTGGAGAGACGAAGCTGCGGCAGAGGTTAGAGAGAAGCTGAGATACAGAAAGCTGTGGGCACTGGGAAGACAGGGAGATTGGGCTGTGTAGTGGGGGGCCAAGTGTAAAGAGTTATATCAAGGCAGTGTTTGAAGAGGGTGTTGTGAGGCTGGCTGTGAGGAGGACAGGAAAACACGGAAAAGGTAAAGCCCCAGAGACAGGGCAATGAGCTCATATGTCCAGACTGGGTAGGACGCAGGTTCTGGCTAGCGAGTACAGCCACCAGCACCATCATCGCCACCAGCAGCAAGCCTCGAGTCATCAGCAGCAGCAGCTCCAGGAGGTTTGCGGCCCAGCCGTCAAGCGGCCCAAGCTCGAACCCACCGGTGAGGCAGGCGCAGAGGGCACAATGGCCGATGCGGCTGCCACCACAGCTGCCTCAGCTGGCAATGGGGGGAACAAGAGGCCCAATTTCTCACTGGCCGTCGCCAACCCCAATGGAGTCAATAAGATAACGCAGAGCCTAGCCACTGGCAAACCTGGCACTGCCAAGAAGCTTGTCATCAAGAATTTCAAAGGTACTGGATACGCTTTGATTATGTTACTTTTAGAGTTCTGTTAGCATCAGCATCAACTACAATTGTTTGATTTGAATTTTAGTGAATTCTTGATTTTCAGTGTGATATGGTGTAGTGAACTAAATAGCAAAGCAAATGGTAGATGTTGTAGCCTGTATCTATTGCATTAACTTCCTCAGCATTTTAGAGTTAATTATATTGGATGATTAAGTGCAGGCTTCTGAACAGCAGTGTTCAGGGTTATATCATACATGTGTAAAGTCTTTGGATGTTCTTAAAGAAACATATCTATCAAGAAGATTGATTAATAATTATATTTATATTTGATTAATGTTTATATTTGTTTTTTAAAAATTTGCAATCATTTATTTTACTGTTTGATTATTTTGAAATAATAATAGAAAATTAATAGTATCAACTTGTATTTCTCAAATATAACTATTAATAATTTTAGAGTCACCTCATGAAAACTTAAATAATGATTCATTTACTTTTATCTTTTTGAAATATTAGTTGAATGATGCTTATAAATCCATAATGCAAACTAACATAAGAAATTCAAATTTTCAAATTGTATGAACTATTCAATAAGTTGTTATAAACATTAAGCATTTATAATCTAAAAATTTATTTAAAAAGAAATTTTATATTTTATAAATATGTTATTCTAAATATTTACAATTAATAATATTTGATAGTACAATTTAATTCATTGTAATTAGTAAATGCTTACAAAGTGTATATTGATGTGAAGTACTTAATTATAAGAAAGTATGTTCACAGATTCCAATTTTAGAAAAGAATTAAAAGAATGCCTACCTTGAAAATTCTTTGCCAAGACTAAGGCCTTCTAAATTGGTACACTGGGTATTTAAATTTGATAGTACCATCTTATTCATTTTTAGTAACATTTAATTTCAAAACCAATTTGTGTTACCTGATTTTACAAATATCTCATTAAATTCTATTTTTAACATATCAAATTCTACAATTTGTTTGATATATACATGGACTATCACATAGATGATTATTAATTAATTTTAAATAAAATTAATTATAATTTTATAATTGTTATAAGATAAAATTATAATAATAAAAACTAATTGAATACAAATAAAATTGAGATGCACCATAAAAAATGCTACAACAATAAAAAACTTTATATTAACTTTCTTGAATAAACAATATTATGTAATCCACTAAAAATAATTCTATTAAAGATATATTGTATCGAATATGCTTCAAATAATATTTCAACTGTTTCTTTTCCAGAAAAACCAAAACTTCCGGAAAATTATCAGGAGGAAACATGGGAGAAACTTCGGGAAGCTGTGGTAGCAATTCAAACAAGCAAAAGCATACGTTACTCCCTGGAAGAGCTTTACAAAGCAGTAGAGAACATGTGCAGCCACAAAATGGCATCAACACTCTATAGCAATTTGACAATTTTAGTTGAAACACATGTCAAGGCCAACATAGAACAATTCTTAGCTGAATCCATGGACAGACTTATTTTCTTGAAGAAAATGAATGAATGCTGGCAGTCACACTGTAGACAGATGATTATGATTAGGAGCATATTCCTTTACTTAGATAGGACCTACGTTTTGCAGAACCCTAGTATCTCGTCCATTTGGTAAGAAAGAAAATCTCTTCTCTCACACTAGAAATATTGCTTTACTTACTGACGTCGACGATTTTTTAACGATTATATATAAATTTCAGGGACATGGGCCTGTACCTCTTCAGACTGCATATTGTACTGAACGCCTTGGTGCAGACGCGCACGGTCGAAGGCCTGTTAATGCTGATCGAAAAGGAACGACAGGGCGACACGGTGGACCGTACCCTGCTTAAGTCGCTGCTGCGCATGCTCTCAGACCTACAGATCTACCAGGACGCGTTCGAGTCCAAGTTCCTCATAGCCACGGAGAGACTGTACGCTGCGGAGGGTCAGCGACTTATGCAAGAGCACGACGTGCCCGAGTACCTGGCCCATGTTGACAAACGCCTACTGGAGGAGAACGAGAGACTTTTGCATTATCTTGACTCTTCCACGAAGTATGCCAACATGACGATTATTGAATTGATTTTTTTATTTTTATAGCTACGTTTTAACTTCTGCTTTTTTATGAATATTGCAGATGGTCGTTAATACACACAGTTGAAAAGCAATTGTTATCAGAACACGTCAGTAGCATTTTACAAAAGGGGCTGAGTGGTCTATTGGATGAGAACAGGATCAGTGACTTGTCCTTACTTTATAATTTGTACAGTCGTATAAAGAATGGTTTAGTGGAGCTGTGTTTGAATTTTAACTGTTACATAAAAGTCAGTATATTAAGTAGGGATGTAACCGAGTAGTTCGAAATTTTTTTATGTTTTCTTTTTTGCATTACAAAATGTATGTAAATGAAAAAAAAATTTCTTAAGCACATAAAATTGCAATGTTTGGACATATATAAAGCTAATATAACATTTTTCATTTCA
>JAPYZO010003251.1:0-12985 GCA_030522905.1 Torymus flavipes
CACACACACACACAACATATTTTGTCTCAAATTTTTTTCTTGATGCATAGGCGTAAAATAGGGGTTGTCGCCTGCGGAGGCATGAAATTTACGTCACACAGAAAGTATGCTTGTCATCCGTTTAGGGCGAATTTCTTTGGCAAAATGAATTTTCGCGTCCAATGTGGAAGTTGCGCAATACTATACTAAATGTATTACATTGCTTTACTTTGAGTAGTTCGCGACCTCTATACGGGCCACAAAAAATCATTTTCCGGCTTGAAGACAAAAAAAGGATTATATTGCTTCATCATTCTATATGAATATTTTTTTATTGATTTGAAGAGATTTTGTTATCTTAAAGCTCGAAAATTAAAAAGTGAAATATATGTTTATCAAAAAATTATTTACTTGTATATGTTTTTACAAAATGACTTACGTTGCAAGCATGAGTTCCTTTTATTCTGTCGCACTGCTCATCAAGTGATAATATTTTTCCCGGTAAAATACGAGTTAGGGCCATGTTCTTTTTGGGGTGATTGTACATACATTCTGCTCTTGGAGAACTTGAATCGTACAAACATAAAATGAAATTATGATTCATGTAAAGTAAAATTATTTACTGTCATTTTAATAATAATCTTTGTGTATAATTACTGGAAAAATTCTTCAAAGAATTCCATGCTGCAAGAAGACCACTTGAAAACATTTTCCGTAAGCATTAACATGCCTGTCATGATATATCCTTCATGAGCAGGACACTTTGCTCTATCGTCTTCTTTAATTGTACCGTCATGCGGGGCACCTAACCTGTATACAAAAATCACGTAAACAACATACGTTTTAGATATTTCCTTCAGACGCCACAAAAATTAAAACTAAATAAAAGTTATTTACAATAGTACATTTATTATGAAAAATATTGGTAAAAGTATTTTATATTTATTATTACGTACAGGTGTCCTATTTCATGTGCAGCGGGAACGATGCCAAGGTAACCTCCGTTGTCTTCTACTAGTCCTACTGCTTCTACTAATTGTTGCTTCATATTTACCGTACAAGCACCTCCACGGTATGCAATACCTGCATGGAAAAATGTCGAGTTACTCATTTAGTTCCAAAGCAGTATATGGTTAACGTAAAATTCATAGAAACGATTTCATTTTACCTAAAGTGGTACAATCAAAATCATTATCTTGTGGCTCAAGATTGCATAAGTTTAATCTGCAGAAAAAAATAATTATAATGAAAATATTTATAAACAATCAACATTTTCATTAAATAGTTTATAAACCTACTGTGTCATCACCATCACCATATCAAAGTGTTTTTCAAGGGCAAATCTTTGTAAAGAGCCATCCATTGTTTCATTGAAGAAATAGTGTCCCATGTGTTCTATCGCCTTATCTGCATCTACAATTGGTCCGTCTAGAGGCCTAGTACGATAGTTTTGAATATATGGGGCACCGTTCGGTTCCTTTAAAATATACATACTAAGTATTTTGTAACAATCGATAATAATTATTATAAAACAACATTATGTATACACACCGTTGCTACAATGATCCCAGCAACATTCAAACGTACTTCGGGTTTAAGAAAAACTCGATATCTTAAATCAACTGCATTCCAGAATGATATAACGTAACGTTTCACTTCAGCAAAAGTCTGAAGAGATCTATACGATAAACATATCCTATTAGTCTTTTGCCATTTCTTAGATAAAGAAGATTAATTAAGTCATTTACTTACAAATATTCATTATAATCCACAATGACCAAGATTTGTGGGTACACTAATTTTGGATCATATACCTTTTCTTCGTCCATTGATCGTTTTGACCGAGATGGTTTTTCCTTTATAACATAGGATCCAATCTCTAAAAATAATTGTTTCAATTAATTACACAGTAAGAATTAATTAATTTAGTATGAAGTTCTCATGTTTCTATTACTCACTTTCCCGCATTCCTTGAACTGTTGTATCTTTTTTCTTGAACACGATATGGTGATAAGTATATTTAAGATTGGGATGATAAACCGTGCGATTCGATATCGGAAAATCTTCATATATGCTGCGTTTGCTTCTTGAATATTCTTTGCGTAACCTTGTTGGTAGAGGACGGACAACAAGATCATCACCAATAGTTCCCTCCTATTTCAATTTGTACATATGTTTATTGTAATGCAAATTGTTTTGTATTATATTATTTTCCAATAAGGCGTATATATTGAAATTCACTTACAAAAATGATTTCTCCATTTTTATCAAAGCTACTACTAAAAGCAGCTAAGTTATAGGGATCTTGATAAAAGTTACAGAGATTTTTCATACCCTAAAATATAGATAGTTTTGAATTATGTATTTATCATTAATCTTTATGAAAATTGGAAATAAAATATTACGTTGGGTATTTTGGTGTAGTTAAGGCCTAAAGGCGACGATGGATCGCCTTTTACTTCCCAAATGGGCGTATCTTTCCCAGCCAGAAGTCCATCAGTGGGTTCTAAGTACAATTTAATGTCACGCTTAAAACTTCTTATTTGAAGTATTCGGTGTGGCGAGTCGAGCGGGCTATTTTCATGAATTCCATGAGCGATAGGGACAACTTCGTATTCAGGTACTGTAAAATTATTTAATTATATGTAAATATTATTTGATCACATTATGCTAAAATAATAAATACAAACCATTGTCATGATCACTGTTAAATACATTTCTCACTTCTTGAGCAGTCATTTGTTTGTGTAACTAATAAATACGTTTTCAAATATTATTAACAATTTAAACATTTACCATTATTATTTTAAAATATTATGTTCTTACCTCAGATCCATGGCTTAAAACTGCAAGCAGTACACTCGACCAAATTATAAAAGGTAACATATCTCTTATAATATGATTTATTTAAAAATAAATAATTTGTAACTGTTTACAAATAAATATTGAATAATATATTTTACTTTTTTATAATTCAAAACACTTCGTCACTTAATTTTTACGAATAACTATACCAAACGTAACTTCTCCCGTCTTCTTACCTGCAGACTAGAATCGAGTATGAAGCATCAGCGACATCACAAAAGTGCCTACGAAACCATTCGACAAATCATTATAAGGTACACAAAATGGAATTATTTGTTTGCGAACATTTAATCGAACACTTGTACTTACATTCAATGATTTTACATTGAAACGAATCCATCAGATGTTTGCTCATTTTTTCAACACTTTGTATCGCTACAGATTTATAGCGTGATGAAAATTGAAAAAGTACCATAACTATATTGGATAATCCTAAATGTCTTGCATGAAAGGAAGAAGTAATAATAAAATAATTTTTTTATAAATTTATAAATAAATGAATATATACATTTTTCTTAATTCCTATCATGTGGAAATTCTCTATATTAAAATTGTAATAATAAGTAAACGCGTGTTAAATCTGAAAAAATTGAAGAAATCCACGGTAACCTTAATTTTTTTTTTAATTTTTCTATTTTTACGTCATGTATTAATAGTAAAACTAGATATACTTATTTTACTACCTCAATGATAATGTTTTCATCATTGGCAAAATTTATTGTAAAAAATTGACGTATGTCATTTTTCAAGAATTATTCTGGATAAGGAATGGTTTTGCAGTAAGGAAATACATCATTGATATTCTTCTCATGCGATTAGATTTGTATCTACTACTTATATATTCTATCAAGGAACATTGTTCGATCTTTGTAAATAAATACATTATATGTTAATAGTTTATATTTTCTTAGTTTATGTACGATGTTTCAAATGTATATTTCAAGAAGTCATTAAAAGAAACATATAAAAAATATTAGAAAATCTGCATATAAACTATGATTTTCAAGTAATCCTATAAAACAAGTATATAATGTTTCTACGTTTTTCACACAAATTTTGTTGCCTGTCATAAGCAAAAATTTAATTTATTGATTGAATATAGTGTAAATCTTCTATGATGATGTATTTGAATTATAAAAATTCCGAAAACTTATTTATAAAGATTTCTTATCTTAAACAAGCAAGATAATTTTTGAGTCACTACTTATTTATCTGCTAGTTATATATTCTATTATTAAGAAATAATGTTCGGTGTTTATAAATAAATACATTATAATAATATATTACAGCTTTAAATAATTTTAGCATACATAAATTAGTTTTTGAGTTGGAAAAATTAAACACATTCTTGAGAATATGTGCTGTACTTTTACATTCACTATTAAAAATTAAATGTGTTAAATGATAACTTATGTGATATACTAATAACTTATAATCACGTGTTAATTGGGATATTATAACTAACTATATTGAGTATATCCGCCTTGTGTTTTTAATAATTAAAGTAGTGCATATATAACTCTTCATATCAACTATTTTTATTGTATAATTTTTTTCTTTACCCTCATAGGAGTTGAGATTTTAAGGGTAAAAATAAATATATCATATTTGAAAAAGCTATAAACCACCATCCAATAATTATATTTTTATATAACTAAGTTAACTGGAGGTAATTCGGCCATGGATCTAATTTGTCCATACACACATTTTCCTGTGCTCCCTTCACGGAAAAACATAATTAGACATAAGAAAAAATATGGTTTCTAAATTATTTCAAAGTTTTTCAAATCATTTTCACTTGTTTGCCAACAAATTAATTCGAAAATTAATAGTAGATTAGCTACAGGCTTATCCAGTTGTTTTAATTAGCTATTAGCAAAACTAATTTTATTCTTTAAATGTCGGTGATTTTTTTTTTTTTAAGAAGAAGAAGAAGAAAAAGAAGATAGACTACATTTTAATGTACGTTTGTACATTTTTGTCGATTTTGACTTAAAAAATCAAAAACCATCTTTGGATTTAGGTGGACAAATTTTAACTAAAAAATATATAGATCTATATGTCTGACTATGCTAGTCCAAACGCTCTTTTTAAAATTTAGCTTCGTTCGAAGTCAATACCTATCGCTGCTAGGGTGTGAATTTTTTTTCTTCGTAGAAGGTATACTGTATTTTGATATCCATACAACAGCTTTTTTCCAAAAATGCTTGCACCTCGAGTTACTTTATATTAAAAAATATTAATGCATACAAAATTTTTAAAACCTATAAGATGACATTAAATGAAATTAAGGGAAATTTGATTTATTTTATTAATATTTTGCTTTTAAATATTATTTTTTCAAATTGAAAAGTATTCTTATTTATTAATACGTTGTTGAATACCTATATATTAGACTCTGTGCAAATTAAAATAGCTAATGCAGTATTACTTTGATAAATCTAATTCGTATACAATAGCAAAAATGTTAATTATTGATTAATGAAACAACAATAATTTAAAACATATTCTATTTCCAAAAAATTAAGTCATTTATTACAAAAATAAATATTGAAGTTTATTTCATATTGAATTTTTAATAAATCAAGAATGGATTAACTTTAAAAAATAGATTTCAAAGAAAGCTTATAGCTACAATTTGATTAAAGGATTGGCAAGGATTGAGTAGGAAAGGTAATTAAAGGATCATAACAATACATATCATACAATTAAACACTACTGTTTATTTTTATGCTACAAAGATTTCGTTTACAAATTGTTCGCCGGTAAGTTTTTGCTGCTCCGATGGTAACAAACATGTTAAACTTCCGGTTTCATATCGCGATGTCGTCGTTGTGCGCATAATCGACGCAAAAAACGTACTTTATAATATATAATATATATATAAAAAAAAAACAAAATAAAATAAATTGGAAATACGCTCTCGTGCGTCGAGTCAAGTCTCGACGGTATCGCACATAAATACAGACTCAGACGTAAAAAAAGAGTATAGGAGGAAGAGTATAGGGGGGAGGGGGGCGGGAAGAAGATTGAGAATCAAGGGACATTCCTCGCGATTCCTCCGTGCGAAAAAAGGGTGCGTTAAGCTGTCGCGAGCTCGTCCCGAAAGTGGATGAACGATCTCACTCTCTCTTTCTCTCTCTTGAAAAAATATCACGGATGGACGCGCTCCATCAACATGACGCGGAGAAGGAAGAGCGGAGGAGAGAGAGAGAATGAAAGCACAGTGGAAAAACGAAGGATGAAAATGGGAACGGGAAATAGAGGATGAGGCCGAAGAATGGGGGAAGAAAATGGAAAATCTCCATGTGTCTCTTCCGACTCACGTCGTCGTGTTCGATCTTTCCTTCCGTCCTCACTTATTTTCTCGCATTAATCTTATTTTACACTCATTCACCTCTGTGTCTCTCTCTCGAATTGAGAAAAAAAAAATACATAAGAAGAAAACAATTCGCCGGACGCGTTTCTGTATGACGAATCGATCGCATTATATCAACAGTCGTTGCGCTTCGCCCATGACGAGAGCACCTCTCTGTTTGGCGTCTTCCTCGCCTCAACGTCTCTCAGCTTTTTCACTTGCTCTTTCTCGGTTCTTCTGCGGGGAGTTTTACTTTTCTTCCGTTAAAGCGCGATTTCGAGCCACTTATCAGCAAATCGTCTTGAGGGACGCGCAACAGCGACTTCTCACTGATTGCAGATGGCACAGCCATGTCCTCAGCCTGTCGATCAGCTCCGCGCAATCCGTCCCCACGTCCTGGCATTCACCGGCCTCTGTTTCTACATTTTTTAAAAAGAAAAATATATTAATTTTTCAGTAACATAAAATGGTTATAGAAAAACTTCTTGATATTGTCAAAGATTGTTATCAAAAATATTAATATTTTGTATTTTACATAAGAAAATAAAATAAAATAATCATAAAATTTTTGTATTATCAAATTACTATCCAAATTTTTATTTTACTTTATAATATTTGAGAAATGTTAATTTTTCTATTTGTCTTTTAAAATCAAGAAGTTTGTAAAAACTGCAAGTAAGGATTTGAAATAAAGATGTTAGGTTTTTATTGAAATAAAGAATAAAGAAATTATAAATAAAGAAATATAAAGGTTATTAAAAATTTGCAATGTGCAATAAACAGATAAATAAGGTCGTAAATAAGTATCGATTGTTTCACACTTAAATTTTGTTTTAATTTTCCCAATGGACTCCATTTGCACAAATAGATTACAGATAATAATTTTCAAGTACTAGTGCAAAAATGAATTAATAAAGGATAGATTGACCATTGCGAAAATTAATACTATCAGTATTTTATAACTATCGTGAATAAGAAGATACAATAAATAAATTCAGTTTTACCCGTTTATGAATCTTAACATTTTTTAATATCTTATAGACTTATTTGTAAAATTTCTTATAATAAGAAATAATGTATAAAATTAGAACTAGTTTAAAAATAAATAAAAAATTCATAAAATGACATCTTCTTTTTCCGATGAATTAATAACAAAAAAGATACAATAAATTGTGAAATAAATCTGAAAAAGAGGTATCATATTAGTAACACACAAATAGTATTTGTAGATAATTGAATAATTATGAGTGAGTGTATAAGTATGGAAAGTGTTCGTAGAATTCATAGTCTTGAAACAAGTAATAGTAAAGTGTTGATTAAAGTGAATAGTTAATTCTGAAAAGTAAAATGTTTTCAAGATACACCAATTAAGCGTATAATGTACATAAGAATAATCGGCGTAAAACAGTCTTGAGTGAATTTACGTCGCTGAAAATTAATCGTCTGTAAAAAAAATGTTGTATGATACGCAGGAAAGACAGTTGAGAAACTCAAAGGTGTTAACAAAAAACGCACGAAGGCGGATGTCATGATGCGCTTTAATACGAAATTAAAATTATAAACACAATAATCATGCTCAAGCTAAGATGAAAACAGAACATGTGTACGAGAAGAAACATTCAAGAAACGATAATATATTTGTAATAAGAAAACGAAGCTTTATACAATCGAAGTGTAGTAATAGTTGCGTGAATAATGTAGTAAGATAATTTCAGATTTTTAAGAAAAAGTGTACAACGGAGAACAAGATATAATCGTGCATAATGATCTTATTCGGTGAGATCATAAATTAGTTTAGAGAACAATCATGATTTAATGGAGAATACATCAAATGCGACATCAAGAAAAATAGAAAAATCAATGGACTTTGCACAATGAGTAAGAAATAATTAGTTAGAAAATAAATAAAAATAAATAAATGGTACAAACAGGTTTAATACAGAGAAATAGAAGAATTTTTCAAGTAATTTTGAAAAAGATGACAAAAATAAGAACAGATATAGATTATTAAAAATATTTGTAGGGAAAAAATAATGTTAGCAGTAACGATGTAGGTAAAAAAGGGGAAAATCAAAGTAAAAATTGCAAAGATGTAGAAATTTGAGAATCTAGCTCCCAAAAGATTAAATCAGGAAGAATCGAGAAAAAAACAGAGTAGAGAGATTTTGGAAAAAATCTTAGCCAATAGAATTGAAACAAGTCATTAAGTTTTGCAAATGTTTTTAAATTTTGAAAGACGTGCCAAAAGAATTTAGTAACGAGAGAAGAGCTTGGAAAATTTCGATAAAATTATTCCAGGCGAAAGAGCCGTTGTTCGAGCAGCCAGAAGCATGTTGAGGATAGAGAAACAATGTTGACAGTAAAAGACTGCCTGAGGACGTCTTCTCTCAGTGCGCGAAGACGTCGTCCTTACCGTGACCGTAACTTTGCGGAGCATAATGGGCGGCGGTGGTGCTCGTCGTAGCACGCGACGTCGTTCTCGCGGTACTCTTGTACCTGTACGGCGTAACGTTCGGATAGCTAACGTCGTTCTCGTTATCTTTCGAGTAGTACGCGTGCGAGTACTCGTAGGGATTCGTCCTTTTCGTTGTGGCAGTGGTGTACGCATTGTTATTGTTATTGTAATAGTCGTTATTGTTATTGTTATAATTGTAATTGTTGTATTTTTTGTAGTAATCGTCGGTAATGAAGTTACTGACGGTCGAGTATGTGTAGCGCGAGTACGGCGTCGAGGCCGTTGTATAATGCGACGTCGTGTAACTCGGCGGCGGCGTCGCCGTCGTCGACACGATCGAATTGTAATAAGGCGTCGTGTATTTGTATTTTGTTTGATACGTGCTGCGTGTCGTTGATTCCCATGGAGACCTAAATAGTACATTTTTTTTATTCTAATATGATTTTTCACTCTTTTTATTCTTTAGATTGAAAAAATAGGAAAAGTAAAATATTTCTGATGAATAACAGAATTTTGCCATTTACACTGAATAATACTATATTTGTAAGTATATCCAGCGTCTATTGTCGTATTTTTTATAATTCAATATAAACTTATTGAATTATCTCCGTCATAAAAAAATATATTTCTTCAAAATTCGTTATTGCAATTAATGCATCTAGTGGATTGATTTTTATATAATTATTGAAATATATAGTCAACATTATAATAAAATGACACTTGAAAAACTACTACTTAAAATTCATTGAAGCTGCACTTTTTAAATGTGGAGAAATTCATATGGAAATGCGGGCAATTAAAATTAATGATGACGATTCAGATTTCACGTAAAGTACTTCTGTATCTTTATATTTAAAATTGTTGAATAGGTGCGTACGAATTGCCTAGGCGCATTTTTTTTAGTTTACCTGTATTCTGTTGTACTGGTATTGTATCGCGTGTACAACGGCCGACTTTGCGTGGCAGCGTTGTAAATGTTTTCTCGTCGCACGTACGTCGGTACGTTCTGCGTATAATCCGGAATGATGTTTTCGTGCTCAGCAACGCACTTTCCATTCAGGCAGTACTAAAAATAAAAATCATATTTATATTTTGAAATATTACAACAAAACTATTTATAACTCTCATATTCTACAATAAACTTCATAATTACTTGTTCTGTATAGAGTACTTTCGAAATTTAAAAATAATAGTCATAGACTTTTCAATGTAAATATTATAGCACTTAATAAATCATTTTCATTATTTTAGTTCATGCTTTGTAAGGGATATTCTCAAATTATATTATGCAATAAGAAATAACTACAAACATACTTTCCCTTCAGACGGAAATCACAATAATTTTAAGACGGAAAAATGAAACTTAATGATTTTAATAAAAAATTACTTCATGATTTAAATGACAGGTATTGCTCAAAAGGTAATATCGACTGTCTAGTCAAGTATAATAGATTTAACTGAAAAGTGCTCGGTCAAGTATAAAGGCGAAGCAATTCCATGGAATGTTTCCATTGACTATAATTTTAACGATAGTGCATGCAAGAAGCAATTAAAGAGTAGAAGCATTTATTCACTCTACAAATACATTTTGAAAATGTTGTTCTTGTTATTTAATCAGAGTTTAAATAAAATAAGTATCCTCTTTTTGTCGAAATACAAGCCTTTAATTATATATAAACAAACATATATTCTTAAAGCTCCATGTTTTACATTATCAAAATAAATAATTGAGTTTATTCAAAATTATATTTATAGGGACATTGAAAGCTCAAGCACAAATAAGAATTTTACTCTTTGTAGCAATAAAAAAAAGTAATGAACATACTTGACCATCTCCACAAGGAGATCCTTCAGCCGCTGGTCTGTACGCCACGCAATAACCCGAGCCGGCATCGAAACAGAAAAGCTGAGCACAAACTCGATCGTCTTTCTGCAAGTAAATAAAGTGCATGATAGAATTAGATCAAATTTCTCAAACGAAAGTGAAAAATTCATTGATTTAAAGAAAAAAAATACTTACGAAGCAGGCGCTCGTTCCTCGATCCTTTCGACATTGCGCGTCGAGCGACAATAGTTTTCCTGGCAGTACTCTTGGCAATGCCTCATCCTCGTGAGGAGCATTGTAAAGACACGTGGCGGTGTCTCCACTGAAAATTTTATAAGAATATTATATAACTGTTCTCATGCTACGAAAAGTGTTCAGATATCTTGACGTAATTAGTGAAATGAATTTCATGATGTAATAATTTTAAAATAGTGTTGAAAATTCGTTCGTAATAGTCTTACAATTTTCTATTAGCATACTTATACAAATTATTAGTTCACTATCCATTATATCACGATTGTATATTTCTAAATATTTTTTACGCTGGTATAAATTTAAAAGAAATTGATGTTAATATTTTAGAGAAAATTTTTAATATTTGGTAATCGCAGAAGTAGTCTCAAATTATTCTCGTATAGTAAATTTTACTTTCTTTAATTTGATGTAAATTTAAAATTCCTTTTTCAAGTAAATATAACAAGTATTACTTCTCTGATAAAAAAAAAATATCTATAAGAGTACAATTTTTCAGATCTTTATCGAATTAAAACCGACCCTCCCCGACAAAGCAAATTGAATTTTCTTACTTTAAGAAATGATGGAAAGACGAAACGCTACAGTGAGACCATTTGAAGCCTTTTTCCGTGTGTCTGAGATCGCTCATGATGTATCCGTCCTCCCAGCGACACTTTTCAGCTCCAGGTCCACCAAGGTAACTCGGGGGCGGTGAACCGTCATGTACAGCTCCCAGTCTGAAATTTTAAAATATGCTAAGAACATGTATAGGTGGAAAAATAAGACACTACACGAAAACGTTAATTTCGAAAAGAAATTTTCATATTTTTTTGCTATCTCTCAAATTTTTTTAAAAATATATACCAATAATTAAAATAAAAGCAATTTAACTTTGACAAAACATTTAATAAACAATGAATAAAAGTGTAAAGAAGTAAAAGTTGACTTTATTTATCTAGCTCATTTATGTATACATAGAAGAAGAATGTGCTTGTGCTGTATGTGTAATTTACTTACAAATGGCCGACTTCGTGAGCAGCAACGATAATGCCACTGAAGCCGCCGGTGTCTTCTATTATAGCGACCGAATTGACTTTTTCAAGCCTCTTGTTGACGACGCAAGCTCCACCCACGTACGCGAAACCTATGCAGGGAATATTTATTAGACTATTTCTTTCCATAGAGCCTTGAGGTTGGAAATGTTTTTTAGTCAGAGGTTAAAGAAACTAAATACTTCGGTTATTATGTTCAGCAGTAAAAAAGCTTATTTTTATTCTTGCGGTTAGATTTGAATGAATATCACAATTATGTTAGAAAGTGCCTTCATTCTTTATGCATAAATTATTATAAAAATATTGAACCATTAAGTTTATTTTTGTTCACTCTACAAATGCATCAATATTACAGAATGAAAGCACTTTTTGTTAATTCGCTGTTAAGTTCGTTAATAGATAATTGATATATTATCATCGAAAATAAGATTATTGTAAGCCATGATTTAAATTACGAAATTAGATCGCTTGAACGTTATTATTATTATTATGATTGTTATCGTTATTTTTTAGCGAATAATTATGGCATTATTTTAAGCCAAACGAAGGCATTTCACGCAAGCGGCATGCATCTGGTGTTAATTCGATCAATACGGTTTATTTAATCAACACTATTATCAAACTCCGTTCAAATAAATCAAAATCTTCTATCCCTTATATTATGCATCACAAACTTCAAAATCCCGAACAATACCTTGTTAAAAATAATAACTCTACTTGTACACAATACAAAACGTTATTTGATTTTTTTTATTCCTTGTTTAAACCAAACGTCCGATTTACTTTCTACTCGTCATTATTTTGCTTGAATTGGCACACAAATCAATTTAAATTGCATTACAACCGAAAAATCGCGATTTGACTTAGCGGTTTTTATTGCGGAAAGTTTCACCTCTCATTTTTCCTGTTTTATTGAAAGACTTACCGACCGCACTCCACGTCAGTAAGGCAGCCAAAGAGTAAAAAAGTCTTAAAGTGACATTCGAAGGGAGAAAACAGAGTATACATTTCAAAGTATAGGTAGTATACGAAAGAATCTTGGATAGGCGCAAAAAAGAGACTCTCGTGTCGCGCGTATTTGAGAAACGACGGCGCCTTGCAGTTATTTACGTAAATTCTATTGCGTTATCATTGTATAATGCTTTATAAACTATTACGAAAATATGATGTATCAATTGACATTTTTTGCCCAAAGAAATGAGCTAAAATGTTGTGGT
>JAPYZO010003252.1:0-23797 GCA_030522905.1 Torymus flavipes
TGTGTGTGTGTGTGTGTGTGTGTGTGTGTGTGTGTGTGTGTGTGTGTGTGTGTGTGTGTGTGTGTGTGTGTGTGTGTGTGTGTGTGTGTGTGCGCGCGTAACTTTTTGTTTTATAGGTATATCGAAACGTAAAAAGCAATCGTAAATGTTACGCGAGTTGTCGATCATGAAAAAAGAGGGCTCTTGCGAAAAGTATCGAGGATTCGTATAGTTTTTTTTTGCCACTGTGTAATTGTAGGGTCGACTTTTTTTAACTATTCAGCGCTGGGAATTCATCACAAATCGATCATGACTATGTGTATCAATTACGAATGAATTTCCAATTCAACGAATATTTCATTATACCAAAGGTATTCCCACGAAACCATGACTTCGAAAAAGATAATTTTGAAAAATTCTTTTCACCAAATTTGAACGTGTTTTATCTTTTATTTGCGAATTTTCGATTATTCCGCTATTTTATGTACATTTTCAATATTTTTGTATAAAAAGGACTTCTTAGCCCGTTTAAACGTAATATAAATAGATAAATATAAACCCAATTATATTAAAAATAGATTTGAAAATACAATTCATCCGTTTTATACACACGCAGACAAAAGCGTTTCTGGAATAAACTCACGGCGTAAAAGATAAAGCCCTACCGTCCGCTCGCGTGCGCGCGCTCTGCAAATTTGAAGGCACAAAACCCCTCTCTCTACGCTCCAAAAAGAAGACAAGAAAAATACGAAATTCCGAGCATTTTTTCCTCTCTAAAAATCGAGGACACCCAGCGTCCCCCTCTCTACCCTGTAACTCCGAAACTCTCGAGTTGCGTTCATCCCCGTATACTCTGCGGAACAATCGAACGCGGCGTTTATTAGGCGCGTCCGCCGAGGACTGCTTTTGCCTCATTGTTTTTCTCTGCCGAGGGAGAACAAGGGCCGTTCTTTTATGAGGTGCGCGACGAGCGTCTTTTCTTTCTCCTCCGCACTCTTCATCTTTTTTATGGGAGTTTTTTTCTTGCCGTCGGAGGTTCTTCGCTCTCGACAATTAATCCAGCCTAACGAATCGCCGTGTTTATCGATAATGAGACAAATGTCGTAGTGAGCGGCAGAGAGTAGCAAGCTCAGCTCCTTGTAGTCTTTTGTCATCGGGAATGTCACTTTCAGAGTTATTAGCGGTAATTGTTGGAGTTCTTCGTGTTTTGTTTCGGATTTTTTAACGGCTCGTGAGAACGTAATAGTGTCTGGCTGATATTTTTGTTTTCGTGGGCTGTCACTTACGTGTGTTTTATTCCTTTTCAGATTTGTATCAAAGGTTTGTTCTAAGTAGAAGAAGACAAGTATAGTAAGATACTTAATTATATTGAAATAGTAAAATACACTATATAATATCCAAAAAAATATAAAAAATTTTTTTGGGGCACACCTACCACACAGAATTTTTTTGGTTCCTTGGGGATTTTACTACATGAGAAAATTGGTGAACACGCATTATCTGTTGTCAAACTTTTTTGCCGAGTGAATCAATATCTAATCTTTTTTGCGATTTCTTCCCTTTAATTTAAACCTCCGCCATTTAGCCCAGGAACGTGGTAAATTATTTTTCAAAAAAGAATTTAAAACTAGAAAGAAAGAGCTTTAATTTGCTTTTTCAAAAGATCAAAAATGTTGATTCCTTCAAAAGTTACAAGAGTTTGAAGTTGAACGTAAAAATGGCATAAAAATACGTAAATCGCTGAAAATCGTCCGTCCTGACTTTAAACATGTTTTTGTGTCATTTTGATGCTAAACTTCAAACTGCTATAACTTTCGAAGGAATCAACATTTTTGATCGTTTAAAAAAGCAAATTAAAGATCTTTCTTTCTAGTTTTAATGTCTTTTTTGAAAAATAATATAGTACGTCTCTGGGCTAAATGGTAGAGGCTTAAAGTGAAGGAAAAAAATCGCAAAAAAGATTCAAGATTAATTTGTTTGGCAAAAAATTTTGGCGATCAAAAAACCATGTACATGAGTTTTCTCATGTAGTGGAACCCCCAATGAATCGAAAAAATGCTGTGTGGTAGGTAAATAAAAATTTATTTATTTTTTTGGACCCCATTTTCGAGTTTATTTCCGTAGAATTAATTGCTGAGCCCGTGACATATGTATTAAATGCACATACTATCATAGAATATTGCCTCTTTATACAATTAACTTCATTGATAACATAATTAGACAGTTATCAGTACAATAATTAAACATAAAGAACTTTTTTTCGATAAACGTCGATCATTTTTCCATTTCCTAATTTGATTTTAATTTGAATTTATTACCTTTCACATAATTAATTAATCTCTTTCGATAAAAA
Organism: Torymus flavipes; assembly: GCA_030522905.1. Classification (NCBI taxonomy): domain Eukaryota; kingdom Metazoa; phylum Arthropoda; class Insecta; order Hymenoptera; family Torymidae; genus Torymus; species Torymus flavipes. Next base: position 2,333 of record JAPYZO010003252.1, read on the forward strand.
AAAGCCAATTACTCATGTCACGGCGCTCGCGGGCGAATTTCCCTCTGAAATTCCATTCGCTTTCTCGCTAAGAACTCGAGCGTGCAAAATTGTTCGTAAACAATTGTCCGAGCCGATGACGTCAGTTGATATTTTTGGCGCGGTCAACTGTTACTGCATTAAGTTCTCATTACGGGGAAATTAATCGTTAATTAGATTTGCGTCGCACACGCCCGCGCGCATGCATATAGCGTCATCGGCAGAGAGTGAGAGAGAGAGAGAAGCGATCACGGCTGGGAAAGCAGCGATTTCGCAAAATTCAATAAACCCTGTGAGCGCAGGTAAACGCAGCCGGGCGTAGCATACCCGTTCAGCGTTAATTATTATCTAATTTACACGTTTGAAAAATGAACAATTGCGTTGCCACGGGACAGAAAACATTTGCTTTTGCAATGTCGAATGTGGACGGTACGGGGAAAAACGAATGCTAGAAAGTAATGTGTATTGAGACGCGCATTCGTTGAAAATGTCAAGGTATAATTAGGTCAAATTATTTATTTGTGTAACGATTAATGATTAAAAGTCAGAAAAAATCTAGCGTTCTCGACGGATATAATACATATAAAGTTACGTTATGGAAAATGTCGAATTAAAAATCACAATTTTATTTTAAAATTTTATTTTTAACATTATTGTTAATAAAAATCCCCGGGATATTTTTCAACAAACTTTTAAACCATCCATTTATTTATACGAACGTTGGTCCCGAAATTATACGTGGAAAATTAAATCCTACTCTACACATCTTTAGCCTTCAAACTGCGTCCATCGTAAAAGGCCGCTAATAACATTCTTTCACGGAAAAATAATTTTACCCGAAACAAAAGCACATTAAAAATCCGGTGCTGTTAGTCAATATTTTGCCACGTGCGAGAGCGCTTACGCCTTTTAACTCGACGTATATTTACCAGAACCGAAAATTTCGCGCGCGCACGCATGACAAAAGCTCGGTGCGCGACTTCGTTACACGAAAATGCCCCGCCGCGGCCGGGAGACAATTTTTTTCCCCACTGTTTTTTCGAAAAGTCCACCGCCTCTTTACCCCATTTGACGGACATCGGGAGAGCAAAAAAAAAGAGAGAGATAGAGTTTTACATATACACAAGAGGGAGAGGTCGTAGGGCCTTTTAAAAAGCTTTTAGCATTCGTAATTGCTGGCTATTCGAAGGCCTCCGCCCCTCGTGTACATATTCGTCCATTGTGCGTTTACACTTTCCTCTGCGCTCGCGGATGTTCCTGGGCTCTCTCGCGTTATTCGAAATTTAAACCCGGAGAAGCGCTTTTCGAACTAATCACCTATTTTCCTTTCATGCTCTTACTCTCTCGCGCGCGGGGCGCGTATATAGGAGCGGATGCGTTAGGGGCCATGTCTAGAAAATTACACGCGCTCGTTCTGATTTACCCTCGAGCTGCGATGATGCATTTTGTTCATTAAAGACTTTTGTCGATTGTTATTATTTAGGTTTAATATATGTTAATGTTTTCTGTAGTAGGCATAAATGTGAAAATAAAAAAAAAGCTTTCTCTTTGAGAAAGCAAAACCCATATTTCTTTTTCTTAAGATGAATTGATATTCATTAAAATATTTTTCACTTACGTGGTATAGTAATTACTCTAGAGGAATTGAGCAAAATAACTAAAAATATGCGTTTTATTATAACTTATACAGTACAGTATACGAGTTTCTTTACTGTGATTCGATTGACATATATATAAATTAATTTTCTGAATTTGCAAAGTAAAAAGCATACGTCCATCATTTGTTTGGAAATAACAATTTCCCTTTTATAGTAAAAATTGTTTGTATTAATCGTATACTATATGAATAAAACAAAAAAAGTTCTTACCGCAAGCACAAATAGGAAGTAAATTCTACTGGAAGATATTCAAATATTTCCATATGACCATATATATAAATCACATACAACTCAAGCTACGACTGCCTTTTTCCTCACATTTCCTTTGAATTCTCAAACACCAGACGCTCGACGTGCTTCTCAGAAACGCAACGTAATTCGTCCAATTACTTCCGCCCCAATAACGCCGTTTCAAAATATGTTTCCCGTCCCGCAACGCGCTCTCGCACACAAATTACGAACAGGTACTACTACTGCGAGTATACTTTGCGCGCGCGTACACACACACACATACACACACACACACACACACACACACACACACACACACACACAGGCATTTATTTACACGCACTCGACGAATATTTTTTTCAATTGAAATCTAAGGAAAATAGCCGCGTGCTCAAAAGAACGTGTGTGCGCACGCGCGCGCACGGAATACAAGGCGTGTATTTTGCGCGAAAAAACACGACGCTTATTTCCTTTGACAAAAAGGACTACGCTGCTCTCTCTCTCTCTTTCTCTTTCTCTCTCTCTCTCTCTCTCTCCTCTCTCTCTCTCTCTCTCTCTCTCTCCCTCTCTCTCTCTCTCTCTTCGTATGTGTACACAATTTTGGGTCACGGTAGGATGAAACGAATAAAAAAAAAAATCGTGCTTGCGAAAAATTGGAATCGATTCCCGATGCACATCCACACAGACGCACGTGTAGATCTACGTATAGGTGAGCGTCGGGTGGAGTCGAGTGGTCCCTTAGCTCGGCCACCCCTTTTTCATCCACTTCGGCTCGAGAATTAGGAAGCTGCGGACGGCGTTTTTCGCTGAAATACTTCTATTTGCGACCCGTTATTCATGTGGGCTGCAACGGTCGGGGAAAGGAAGGGAAGAAGGGAGGGAATCTTGGGCGGAGAGGTAAGAGAAGGATGAGTGGTAGCGCGCCGCTGGATTTTGAGGTTTCGGCCCGAGGGCTGGGATTGAGTGGAAAGTGTGGTAAAGAATGGATGGTCGTTAAAAATTTAGTAGGATATGGCGCTGTGTTAATGGTATTAAAGTAATGTACGGTATTTTAATAATTTTGTTGTAGAAAAAGCAAATATGTTAGATATTTTATAACGTCTAAAAGTTTTTAATAAAAATAGTTTATGTATACTCAATTATTTATTCCAAATGCAGGGATAGCATAATTGGAATTTTTAATGAATTTTCTCCGATGCAAAAAGTATCGGTTGAATCTACAATTATTTTACTGAATATATCGGATATCGTTAACAATCTCAACTATATTTTAAAATTAATAAAGGAAATCTTAAAAAGCATATTTGATTGTAAAACCGATATCCTCTATAAATGCTCGATTTCAAGCTCACGGCTGCATATCCATTACAAAAATACTGTAGCACAATAACGACTCCTCAAAAGCCACTATATAGCTGAACCGCGAAATCCGCCGACCTCCTTACAACCGAAATCAGAAAAGCTCGCGGACACCGCACAATAGACCGCGCTGACGTCTAACAAATATTCGGGACATACTGTCGTGCAGTGTTTCGCTCTCTCCTCTCCTCCTTTCTCTTTTTCTCTCTACACACGCCCGACCTTCGCTTCTTGTTGCAAAAGAAAAACACAACTCGAGCGCGTCTTTGCGAATTGATGGATACGCCGCCGACAATAACTCCGCGATATCAAAGGAATCAGCGCCGTGCCCTGGGAATTTCCCGCGCCGAGGGAATTGCCAATTGTGCGGGTTTTCCCTAGTTTCCCATTCGCAAGATTCCGCCTGTGTGTATTTCTTCGCGGGAGTTGGTTTTCCACCTCGGATTTTTCCTCGTTTTGTTTCGAGTGGAGAGCAAGAGTAGAGATTTATCATTTTCACGGCGAGGCGACAATGCGCACGAGGTTGAATGTGTCGCGAGAGGAGTTTCCTTTCGGCTGTGCTGCTCGTGTTATGTCTAATTTCGAGGTGTGAGGAAAGGGGTTTTTCTGGTTGGATAATTCAGAGAGAATTTCGCGAAATGAACGTGCTATTATTGGATGATGGGTATTTGATCGATTGATGTAATGTGTATGTTACATTGTATATATATATATATATATATGAGTGAGAGGTCGCGTTGACATACATTTTAGCTGATTGAATATTTTCATTTGTAAAAAGTTTTAAATACAAGTCTATTCTATCGCGCAATACAAATATTTGTATAATCTGTGTTTATAAAATAGATTTTGTTTGAAAACAAAAATGCACAGGAGTGGATTGAATTATTTTTTTAAATGCAACCTGTAAAATCAGTACTATCACTTGCCAAATAAAAAACTCTGGAATTTAGAAAATATTTATGAAGTTACTAAATGGAAAAGTTATAAAAACGTTGATTCAAAATTAACGTCAGCCCAAACTCGAGTTACACTACTTCTATATATATTTAGCATAGCGACTTTTAATCAATTATTTTAATAGCTTTTCTATTTATAAACTTTTAATAAACTAACCACTTTTTTTAAATGACAGATAGATTGCACTTTTTAAATTAAATAAGAACATCGTGGTCATTCTCTTTCATGAAAAAATAATAATAATAATTATTCTTCGTGAAGATGGTTTTACTAATCGTTTAAGTTTTACGTTTTTGAATATAATATAAGACTTGATCGTCCTCTGCGAGTAAAAAATATAATGGGAAATCTGAAAGAAGTATAAAAATATTAACCTTAAAATGCTGGAAATAAAGATAAAGCTTACAAAAATGGGGGTTTCGTCTTGAATCGTCTGCTATGCTCATCAGTCAGAAAGCAAATAATTTCTTCTCAGACGCTTCGGCCCTTATACGTCGGTTTGTAGTTATACTATATAAATGAAATGTTAATTTTTAATCGATGGTACAATGGACAGAGAAAGTTCAAGTTTATTATACAAAAACAAAAACGAAACAATAATTATTGTATAAACTGAAAAGTAAATGTAGCGTAATAATTTTATAATATAATATGAAGGTAATTTTCGACTTCCTGAAGTCTCTTCCTATTAAAGGGAAGGTTTTCACTTTAACTACAAAACCAAAATCAATTAATAGTCTTTTCCATTCCGAACGCCTTCAGACCTTCTTCCTCGCACCGCACACACAGACAGGACCTCCTCCAAAATCGGCAATTCTTCGCACAACTTCCCGCCCTTCCCCGCACACCTCACAGATTAAAAGCAGGGGGCTACATTTTTGTTTCGCGAACTTCCGCCGCCGCCGCGCGGCAGGAAGTGAATTATCATGCAAATAGCCGCGCACGCGCGCTCGCTCGCTCGCGAGAGAGACTCCGCTTCGCGGCCCATTAGCTTAATCGGACGCGCCGCCGCCGGCGCCCCGGGCGCCATTTGAATGGCAAATTTTTTTTATTATTCTTTTATCCGCGAAAACACAGCGGCGCTGCGGCCGTTGCGCCTATCAATAAAGGCGAAATCCGCCGTAACTTTCTTCTCTGATGTTAATGGTCCCACCCACCGACCAGCCTGCCCCCCGCCCCCCCCCCCCCCCCCCCCCCCCCCCGCGGTTAATGCGATATGCTAGCGACGAGGGAAATTGAAAATTTCCGCCAACATTGTATGCGTCCAAGACGGTTTTTCTTCTCCTTTTTTTTGAGAAAGTTCATTCCGTTCGTTGGTTGCGAGTGGAATGGGAATGAGAATTAGGAGAAAATGGGGGATTTTTCGAGAAGGGCCGGGGAAGGACAGAGAGAGAGAGAGAGAGAGAGAGAGAGAGAGAGAGAGAGAGAGAGAGAGAGAGNAGAGAGAGAGAGAGAGAGAGAGAGAGTTTCGGATTGAAAACCTTGAAGAAGTTTGTGAAGTTGCGGGGGGAATATAAATTATACTTCGAAATAGAATTTTAGTGGAATGAGCCTTGATGCTGTCAGACGTGCTGGGCTTTGCCCGAAGAATAAAAGAAATCTTTCGCATAATTGAATGAATTACTCTTACATAAATATATTCTTTAACGTTATTTATTGTGCAAAAAAGTATATAAATCTTATTTTATTTATAGAATTAATAAAATGGTAGTATATTAATATCCCGCACAATACAAATTATTTAAGACGAGCTTTACTTAAAAAATACCATCATGAAATCTCCAATTAAACCCATCCGATCTTCACCGATAGCGGCCCAACCACTACCTGCTCATCACCCACCCCGCATTCCGCCCCTTATCTATAAAAACGCAATTAAACAGTGCCACGACGTTCGGCCGCATTATCGTCCGATTTTATTTTCGCGCCCGATATACACACACCGCCTTTCTCACTCTGGAAATCGCTTCTCGTTAGCGCACACGTCGTTATCTCCTACTCTCTCTCTCTCTCTTTCCTCTTCCTCCCTCTTTCCCCGGCGAGACGCTCGCGTGGCGGACAGTCGGAAGTCGTAAATATTTCAAATGCCGCCGGAGCTCGCGCAGCCACTCCTAGAATTCCCCTCTCTCTTTCGCTCTTGCCCCGTGCTCGGCTCCTTCAATAAAAAGCTTTCGAGATTCACTTATCTCGCTTTTGGCCCGAAATGGTATTTTATTGCATATCTGTCGGCCGGAAGCTGTCGTGCGCGCGAGGTGACTGCGAACTGTTCGTGAATGCGGCCAATTATCGCGTGTGGTATATAATTCAAGGAGATTAGAGCCGGTTCAAGCGGATCATTCGGAGACGTGGGGATTCTTTCGCATTTTGGTTTGATTCTTAGTTTCGCTGATAAAACGTTATCGTCATTTTTATGGCAATCTTTTACAGAACATTTTTGTCAAATTGTTTTTCGAACGTGCATTTTATTAGAGCACAGATTTTCTTTAGATCTTTGCTATGTATTTATCGCTTACCAGAAATGTCTTCGACATTTTACTTAATGTTATATTCAAGTAAAATAACCATTTAATCAATTAACTTCCAGAAATAACTTATGAAAGCCAACAATTACGTATTCTCATATATCAATGTAAAAACAAACATGCAGTCACCTCTCTCTCTCCAACTGGAAGAATTCCAGCAGCATGGAATAAATCGAATTCACATTAAGCGTACATTCCATAACTTGACAATCAATCACCTCATCTGCACTCCCAGACGGCAAACTCAATTACGGAATACAAAACAATTAATTTCCCTCGCAGCTCCTCTCACCCAATTCAACCTTACCCCTTTCTCCCTTTCTCCTGAAAACGATTCCCCGAAGCCGCAAATAAGCTTAACTACAGCAATTTTCTTTCGCAGCCCCCCACTCGCGAGATTTATCGATTTCGTCGTTCTTCTACCCACCCACGCCTCCTTCTTTTTTATGGACTGTAAAGAAGGAAAAAAAACAGCGCCAGGTGTTTTCCATGAATACAAATGCAGCGCGTTTATTCCTACGCGTATATAAAAGGCGTCTTGGAGCAGTAGCGGGAGCGGCAGCGGCGGTGACGGCAGCGTGTTTTTGACGGCGAATACGCACGCGCGTGCACGAGTGTTTGCGTCGCAGGCGCGGAATAATTTGATTCGCGCTTTCTCTTTGGCGCGTACATAGGCGCGAAAGGCGATGTGTCGCAATATATATATATATGTGTACGAGAGAGCGTCCCCCTTTGATGGGGAGCGGAATTCAGGTCGCGAGAATCGTATGTATACTATAATTTTGATGGCGGTGTGAAGTGGGTGGTTATTTCCTAGTATAGAATTAGCTCGTCGAGTTCGAGGAAAAAATTTAAATTTTGTGTGATACGCGAATGTTTGAGCGCTTTGAGGGGAAATATTTTTGTATATTTTTATAGAGAAATTATTTTTTAGTACTTTTGAAATGGTTATTTATTTTTCTGGATATGTTATGCCGAAGTTTGTACAGCACATACTAGAAAATCACGCAGCGAATAGTTTTTGTTTTCATTAAAATTCGGTGCTACAACATTATTTATTTAGCGGAAAACAGAAGCATTATTTTTATAGCGAAAAACAGAAACATTATTTTTATAGCGAAAAACAGAAACAACGTCAAAAGAAAAATCGCCAGCCGACAAGGAGCATATACTTAACACACACGCGCATATCTTGCGCGTCATACATCTCAACTTTCTCTCCACTCAAAAGAAAAGACGTGCGCCCGTCAAAAATTCCATTTTATATCCCCGGCCCCCGAAACGCAGCAGTAGCTCTCCCCTCCGCACATACATCACACGAAATTTGTGAAAACCAATCCATTCTCTCTTTCTTTCTCTCTCTTTCACTCTCGCCCCTTGGCGCACGCATCCGCTCTGCAATAACATTAGGGCGCCAAACATGAAAAAAGTTTCGCTCCACTTTCCTGCCTCGGAAGTTTAAATGGCCGCCGGGCGAGAAGGAGAGAACGAACGAAAAGGGAGAAAGAAAAAACGGCACAGGCAGGTGGCGCTGGCTGGCTAGCTGTCTGTGCGAGGAAAAAGGAGAGGCAAGAAACAAAGTGGAAGCGAGAGAGAGAAGAAATCTAAGAGGTGCGACTGTAAACGTTTTATCTCGGCGCGCTTTCTGCGTCTGGAAAACACAATTATCCCAGCGGCGGCTGCGGTGTTTAAGACGTTTCTCTGCGAGACGCGGTCTCCTTCTTTATCTCGCGCGCCGTGGTTCTCTCTCTCTTTCTGCTCCCGGGTATAGCCACAAGCGCGCACACGCGGGGGTAGATGTAAGGGCGGAGTTTGCTTATGATAAACAAACAAGCGGTTTTTACGATAAACGCACGAGCCGCTGTTTGTCCGAAAGGGAGAGGTGAGGATTTGGAGAGTCTAGTCGATCGCTTTGTTTTCTGCGAGAGAATTATGCCGATAGATGTTATTCGGTGTTTAAAAAAGCTATTATTATCGGTTCACTTTCGTTCCGGCTTAGCTTACTTGAACTACAGATTTATTATAAAAACTTATTTTCGTCAACTGCGATTGTGTTATATATTTCCTACACGTTCACATACATTTTTTCAACAATTATTGTACATCTTTAATTCATATTATGTTAGCACACCTTTTCTAAATCATTAACCAACCAAAAAAGGTTACTAAAAAAGAAAAACATCGCCATTCGAAAAATACTAACAACTTGCATCCCTCTCCCCAAGAAAAATAGCTCCGCGAAAAATAAAACGACAACCAAAAAGCTTCGCTGGCGAGCACACCGCGTGCCACTAATCTCGAAAACTTCGCAATCTCCTCCAATTTCCAGCCTTCCTCCCTATCGTAAAAATCGGGCGCGCTACCGCCACCCCGTAATTTCTCATTGCGCAATTACACCCATGCTGTACACGAGAGAGATTCTTTCTCTCTCTCTCTCTCTCTCTTCCTATTCCTCCGCCCTCGTATCTCTCCCCCATAAACTTTCTCTCCCTCTCTGCCGCACATACGCGCTTACATTTGCAAAATCGCCGCGCCGGAACACGCAATGAATTTTTCGGCGTGGCAAGCCTTCGCGCAGCGCGTTTAATAACCTCCCGAACTTTCCGGCGATTATACGCGTGCGTGCGAGCGCTTTTATTACTGCGACGCTCTCTCTCTCCGTCTCCATGCATTAACCCTATATACATATACCGCTACACATAGGCTTACCTATATGTACGTGTGGGAGGGTATTTAAATGCGACGCAACGAGACGAGACGGTCTCGCCGTAAATGAGATTTAAACGAGAAAGTGCGAGAGCTAAGTCGGCGACGGTGGCGGCCCTTCTCGTCTCTGTCCCTTTTTGTTTTGTCGTTCGCGAGCGCCGCACGCTTTCTCTCGAGGACGAGGAGGAGGTGCCCCGAGAGTTTAGTTACTGTTGAAGTGGAGCTTGATGCTGTTATTTTGGATCGCTTTAACAAAACGCCGAGAGCGCGAGCAAGCGCTTTGTTTTTTTAAAAGTTGAGAAAGGAAAAAGGAATAGCGCGAGGAGAAGGGCGCGCGAGGAGCTGAAGTATAGCAACAAAAACAAAACAAAAATAACGAGCTGAAAAACTATTTGTGCACTTTGTGAAAAAGTAATGACCGGAAGTGCAGCGCTGAAGATAAGTTCAACTTAATTTTTTCCTAGACTTTCGGAAGAGTTTTAATTATAAAATAGTGAAAATTATGACAGTTCTAGCGTTCTCGTATACGAGATCAAATAAGGTTAGTTATGCAGTTATCTTTGAATCAGACAAAAATATCGAAAGTAACATAATATTGGATCTAATATGAACAATTGACCTCAATTTCGAATTTATTTGCGAGTCCGAGTACTATAATTGATAGAATACACACAATAATAATAAGTAGGAAATCAAATGAAATTTATCTAGTGGAAAACCTGCGTGAAATACACGCAGATCCCATAATTCGTTGTTAAATAGAAATTATCATCGAGATGATTATTAGTTGTAGATGAGTTACTAATGGATCGAATTTAAACCGGCTGATGCACCATGATTACATATGTCTACATCGATGAAATCAGGGAATAAATTTCGATATGCAAATGCAGGAAAGTTATGTTTGCGGTGCGGATGAAAGCTCATTAACCTATATATGTATGCATCGCGGTGTGTGCGCGGTTTCACGATGATTAGCAAATAAGAGGAATATGCCAAATAAGAGGGGGATTATATAATCATTTTGCGTTGCAATCATTTTGCTTTGATTGCCATACCGCGCAAAATAGCCATGTAATAGTTATAGCTATCGAAACACGGCCGAATTCAAAATTGTATTATCGTTGCTGCCTGAAAAGCCGACGAAACAGTCGGTCACGAACGCAATAAAAATAAAGCTAAACCTCTTCTCAGCCTTCTGCTAGGACAAAATCAAGAGAGAAAGAGACAATGTTCCCAGGACGACGACGACGGCGACGACGACGGGGCTTCAACTGCAATCATTACGTCGCGCGGAGAGGCTCGAGAGGAGGAATTTTCAAACGAGATTCGCGCCGGGGAAAATGAAATTTCTAACTCGCGTGCACGCGCATGATGTTTCGGCGCGGCGCTAACGAGGCTCGAGAGCTGCGCGGCGCGAGAGAGAAAATCGAGCTTGATGTAATGGAATGAAGTGCGAAACGCGCGCTGCTATATAGCAGGGCACAGGGCTTTTTTCTTTCGCTCGCGCGTACTTGGAAAGACATGCGCGCGCGTTTCATCGCACCCTGAGGAAGATGGAGGAGCCGAGTATAACTCCATGTTCTCCCTCTCTTGAGATTGTTCTTTTACGCTTGTCGCGCGCGCCTTAGCGCTGATAACGAGCGAGCGTCTTGAGAGTTTGACTTTAACGCTTTTTTTTGTTCGCTGGCAGGTGTGTACGAGATTCTTTTGAAGAGCAAGTGATAAGGTGGATAGTGTGCGTAGGCACGTAATAAAGGATAACTTCGGCAATTTAATAAAGCGCTTGATGAATCCTTTATGGTACCTACAGCCTTTATAACGTTATTCCCTGGAACCCGATAATTCATGGACCAATAATCCACTGGCACCGCGGCCCTTTAACGCTACAAATCAGATACCTTAACGAGCCGGAACGTGCGCATCAAAGCCACCGCCAGCAGCACAGCGCAATAATGCAATATTTCTACCAAAAGATCGCAACTACCCCCTATACACACGCATATATACATACCGGCGCCGGTGCCGACACCGCGACAGTTTATCGGCTGATGCTGAACAATTGAATGCCGATTTCCCGGCGGCTCGTAATATTCAGGCGCCTATACAGGCGGATGCGCATGCGTGCGTCCGAGAATACGATGTATACACGCACGCGAAAGAGAAAAGCGGAGATCCGATGGCACACACGCGACTAGATTTCAATCTGCGTCGCGGTACTCGACCCTAATCCGAACTGCATTTCCCCCTCTTGATGTGTATGTATATTCATCTCCGTTCTTGCGTTTTCCCGTACGGACACGTACCATATACGTATACTACTACTACTTCTACTACTACTACTACTTCTACTACCACTACTACTACGTCTACTACTACTACTACTTCTACTACTACTACTACTACTACCGTCAATGAAATACTTTTATTCGGCACCGGTCTTATTTTTCAACCTTTGGGAAAGCCTGATCGACGACGGTGGATTTTATGGTCACGGCCGGCGAATTCCTTTCCCCCTTTTGTACACCTTTTCGCCAGGAGCACTCGTTGCCGGTGGCTATATACCATTCGGGCCGTATGGGGATCTGTATATCGACGACTTTATCGTATTAATTTTTTTTTGGGGGGGGGGAGGGGCGATTCTTTTCATTAACGATTTCCCTTACAATGGGCGAATGTGGCCATTAGTCCTTTTTGTTTTCCAGCACGTACGTGGAATTCATATATGGCGCGCGGGGAATGGAAATTTAAAAGCGGCACGGATATGGGCACACGGATATTGACAATAGTGACTGGTGGAAGACTGCGCGTGTAATGGAATGATATTGCGGAGGGATTCCATTTTAAGATCGGATGTCGATTGTTATTGAAATAATCACGCGGTGGTTAAGGTATAACGAGAGTTATTGGAAAGATTCGGGTATTAATTTGCCCAAGTTTCCGCGCGTATATTGAATTTTGCGAATTGTTTTTGTAATTTCGATAGCCACCGGCACGATATTCTGGTTTCGTCTATAACGATTCTGCGAATATCAATCGGAATCTTCATTACCCTGGTGGAAATCCAAAAAGTTTTATAACTAATAACTGACGATTTATATTAGAACCTTGCTATAAAATGGGAATCTCTCATCTCCAGTTTTCCTAACTCTCGATGAAACGTTTTTTTCCCATTATTTGGCCATTGAATAGATTGAAAAATAGAATGAGTTTTTCGAAAACAAACACAAGCTTGTTCGTGACTAATTCAAAGGTATTAAATCTGATCAGTTTTTCTAGTCTGGAAATGGATAGTAGAGGGCATGCTGTTATGACAAGGAGTGAGAGAGACAGAATCAGATGGAGAAATTAAGTTTCGCTGAATTATTTAAGCGTGTATGCAATAAGAATATAATTGATTATCAGAGTTATAAATATATTGTTCAATATATTAATAACAACATAAATAGTATATTACGACCTATATTACTGAGGCGAAGCCTCGGCCGACAATTACATGTGATCTGAGACATTTCTTATTTTACTGGCCAAGGTCAGTATACTATTTTTCTGCTCGACGGCGCCGGAAAGCGACAATCTCGTTTCGCGCAGCGGCCGGGAAGTTGGCGCTTTCCGGCCGGAGGGCAGAAAATTAATTTAATACGTCTATATGTTTCATTTTTCCAATTTTACAAATGATTTTCTTATCATCACATTTGGAAGGGTTAGCATAGTTTAGATTACAACACGTACGCTGTCGCAGACGTTCCCATGCAACGATCAACAAAGAGAGGCCACAAAAGCCGTTGTTCCCGGAGTGAAAACAGGCCGGGAAGAGCGTACTTTCGGCTAGGAGATGAACAAAATAATATTAATATATTCATGTATTAAAACATAAGAATGCATATTATACATATAAATATTCGTAACGAAGCCAAAATAAATGTGAAAAATTCCAAAAATTACAAATAGCAACGGGATTATTTTACAAAAATCTTTAAAAAAATGGCGAAGTTGTAGGCAATCAAACATTACAAATAAAGCAATGGAAAAATAAAAAACAAAAAAAAAATTGTGTAATGACCAGTAAAAGGAAACAAAAACATATTTCCTGGTTTTGTAAAATCTGTAAAGAAGATGGGATCTAATAGATATCAGAAGAAACTTTAAAAATATTACTAGTCAATTCATTGATCAAAATGAATTTTTTTTTACTGCAAAAGCGTCTATAGAATTGCAAAATCATGTGTAAAATACATTGTAAAAAATTTTTTTATTTCCTTTAAACTTAGTAACATTTATACGAGTTAGTAATGAAATAAAGTAATTTTAAGTACTTAAAAATATTAATTTTATTAATTTTTAGAGTTTATGAGTTTTGGTGTATTCTTTTTTCAATTTTGGCCGAATTAGGTAATGTGTCACCTAATTCGGCCAAAATGCATATTTTAAAATGCATATTTTACACTTTTGGACCCTACAAAGCCAATATCACATCTGGGGTATTCTTAATTTTTTTTCTTGATAGTATATTTATTATACTTTGAAGCTTTTCTTATAATTCTTTTTTCAACACATTTACAGAAGGAAATAGTCCCTTTAAGGTGACTGAATTACCCCAAGTTACCTTATTTGAATTTACTTTTCAATTTCGAAATATTATTATAGTCGTTCATTGTCTTCCGTGAGATAATATACAATGAACACTCAAGATAATTAGGAGAGAATTCAAATTAGAGATAAATAATGAAGAGTAATCATCACTTTTCCATAACTATATAACTTACATTATAATGTTAACTTACATTGAATGCTGTAGTAGGTTTTATTGTTTTATATATGAAACAATAAACCCTACTACAACATTCTTGAACTATCTCATGTCCTCCATAAACAAAGAAGCTTTAAGCCCACCAAAAACTAGATCAAACCAGTACCGCCAGGCGACATCACTCATCTCTGCCGCATCGGAATTTTCGGAAAACTCGCTTCATCTTTCCCTCTTTCACTCTCTCCACGCTCAACTCCTACAAAATTAAATGAAAAGCCAATGTCCATTTCCGCCGTACCTCATTACCCATCATTATTATCATTCACTGCGAACACTACACTAACACCCATCCGCACACACGTACACATACCTCCACCTACTCTGCAGAGGAAGCGGGCGAAATCATACAGGTCGAAAGTGGTCGTCGCTCCAGCGCGCGCGCGCGTCCGTATAGTGTGCCTTTCGCGCGCGATCGATCTGCGGTCTCGCGCGCCGGCTATCGGCTCTGCAGAAGGAGGGGCGTGTGTTCCCCCTATATACCCCTGCACAGACACATACGCATACATACATATAGTGTATATGGGTATAGGGTACGTACGCGCGGCGTTAACAGTTTCCGGCGAGTTGACGAGCTTTTGGATCTATGGCGCGCGCAGAACAATGGCGCGACATTAGGATCCTATCTCTCCCCCCCCCCCTCTCTCTCTCTCTAAAACACCCCCTTGTAGCTATTACGCGTACGTGCTTATCTTGCGCCATTACGCGAGAGAACGCACGCCGCTCATATTCATAAGCACGTCGATATGACATTTTACGCGGGGTGATTAGGCGTGATTTCGAGATGTTTCTGCAATGACGTATCTGTGCGCTGTGCTGCAGAGCTTAAAAGCTGTTGGATTGGGTCAGGGATTGGTTTCGAATATACAGATGATGGAGGCCGTCGGATAACCGGTGAATGTTGGATGGTAGGCGAGTTGGCATGCGGCAATGGATTTTAGTTAGCGGATTGTTTGTGCTTGCGGGAGCTTGATTTTGCCGTAGTCGTTTTCTAGTATGTCGACGGTTTAATGAATAATCAAGGTTATGATTATACCCATAGACGGCATATACGAACTTTAAATGATAAATGTGTTGAAATTAAGTCAATAATTTCATAATAAATTAAGTTTGAAATTATTATTAGCTATGTAACGGCGGTGCAATGTCAAATAAATTAAAAAATTCGAGTGTAGTTCGATATAGTATAGTGTAATTGAAATTTAATTTAATCCCACAACAACAATTTCAGCCAATAAAGATAATATGTAAACGTGATATTTGAGTCAGAACAGCAGCCTCGAAACCATAGTGCAGACACCCATAACCCTGGCTATTACGCTTAATCCAGCAGTTTATCTACGTTCTCATATCTACATCAGATTACAGACCGAAACTAGCGCCGCTATTGCAACCCCAACATACCATCTACCCAAGCTATCAATAATTCATGTATCACCTTCACCCCCCCCCCCTTTCCTCCCATTCCCTCAGAACTCATCCCATACGTTCCGACTCACCCTAACTTATCCTCCTCTTCACCCCACAATAAAAAGGACAGAAACGGACGCCTTGGCGAATTTGTTTCCGATCGTGCGCCCTCTTCTTCACCGCAACCTCTCCCGTTGCCATTTCCCATCTGCTGCTTCTGCAGAGGTGCCACTGTCGACGATGACGACAACACACACGTACGCACGTAGGTAGACAGAGACACGAGGGTCGTCCGCCTCATCTTCCGCCTCGACCTAAACTGTCGTGCGCTTCTCTCCGCGTGACTCGACTACTGCGGAGGTACTTAAGCCCAGCGTTGGATTCAACCGCAGGAGGCCACTGCGAATTCGATCCGATATGCTCGTATGTGAGTGTGTGTGTGTGTGTGTGTGTCTGAGAGGGTGAGACGAGACGCGAAGTTTCGAGCGAACGTGATTATCCACTCGGCGGTGGGGTGGAGGTGGTAATGTATCGGGAGGATTTTTCCGAGGGGGGGAAGGGGTATTTTCGAGGAGAAGTTTCGAATCGATACTGCAATTCGGGGTTAGAGATGGCTAGGTGGATAAGGAAAGCTGTTTATTTGGGCATGAAAACAAATTGACTATTGTCAAGGAGCCAGGGTATTTATTATTTAAAAGCAAAGGTAATTGGGGAAAGAGATAAAATTAACAATTAATTGATTTCTAATTTATCAGAATAAGATTCTATATATTTTCTTGATGCACAATGGACAAATGAAGAAACATTATGATGTCATCGTAACTGGGTAAACCATTAGAAAGACTATTTTATAATTTTACACGAAATATGTACAAGATGTAATGATTATCAGTTCAACGAGTAGACATCAATTAACATCAGATATTTGCACAAACTATGTATCCTCAATCTTTGCTCATTTAATTAAGAAACATTCGAAATTCCCAACCACCACAGTTTCAATATCAGCCGTTACACCTCGCCGTAACCCCAGCGTTCACTTTCACGACATCATACTCATAAACGATAAGAATACGACCCTACCACTCGTACACCCATTAATTAACCACCCCTTTGCAACTACCTCGTTGCAGCCTCTCTCTCTCTTCCACCCACTCCTACACCCCCTTTAGCACCTGCGAGCAGTCGAATTCCTGGCGCAACGGGCCGGAAATTCCAAATCCAGCGGGCCGGCAACAAACAATAAGCGAAGACTGCGCGGCCGTTTCATTAACGAGCCCGAGAGAGAGAGAGAGAGAGAGAGAGAGAGAGAGAGAGAGAGAGAGAGAGATACAAAGGGAGAGCTACACGCTCTTGCGTTTGCGCGCGCGAACTTGTCGCTAATTCAAATTAAGTCGAGCAAAGCCACTGCGCGACACCTAGCAGTCGCCCTTCGCTTAATTAGCCTCCGGGCAGAGGGGAAGGGAGGAACTATGTGATTGTCGTTGAACCGGGTTTTACCGATGAGAGCGTACGCGTACGACGCCGGCAGCTCGTCAATTGCGGGAAGAGAAAGAGAGAGGGAGACTGCGACGACGACGAGCTGAATATCGGTCCAAGTTTCGAAACTGGGTTATACGAGTGCGCGCGTCGCCCTTGTTTTCGAAGGTGATGACTCTCCGAGATTGCTTTTCGATTCGAAACTTGTGGTTTCGATGGGAAGTTTTCCGTTTTCGGCCCGCACTCCCCTTATGCTTCTGGTCATCGTCGTCCGTTCGTCTATCCAGTCATCTACCATCCTTTCTGGATGTTCTATTTTGGTGTTATTAGAGGTGTAATCGAATGAGTGATGAAGTTCGGTCGTCGTACGAACCTAGAGTTGTTGTGAGTTGATAAAGCAAAGACTCATTTAAATGAATAAAGAAGAGAATGGTTTTCGTTTATATTGATACAGCTCTTTGGAATCGTCATTGCAAGAGAATGAATTGGACTTTACGAACTCATGTAGCAATAATTATCAGGATCAGTCATCAGTCAGATGAGTACTCCTGGAAATTCCGGATTTTCAAAAAGTCGACGCACAGACGTGTTATTTAATCGTCATGCATGCAATCGTCTGCAACTATTGCGAATGTGTAAAATTAAACTCTACAAACTTGCAAACTTACCAACCAGCCTACATATATATATTTTCATCCCAAAATACAAATCATTTCCGGCCACATCAAGCAGCGAACAAATCCCGATAATAACGTTAAAAACGACCCTCTTCACCATCCCATGCGCACGCATCACGCACTAGCACATTTTTTTCCGCGGAATAATTCCGCTCCCGCGCGCTCTCTCGAACGCCAGCGAATTATTCCCCGGCCGAATATCCCGGCAGCGGCGCACGCTCATGCCACACCGTGAAGTTCGCGCACACGTCATGCGCGTGCGGGCAACGCGATTAAAAGTGCGCGCGCGCGGAGAGCGACGTGAAAATCGCGTCGGACTATTTTAAGTGGCTTAACGAATTCCAGCCGCGCGTACGAATAAATTAGAGGCGGCGACGGCAGTTTTGCCGGCGGTTAACAACGACAAATAACAATGATAATGGAATACGCGCGTGCGCGCGCCGCCAGCGCCGTACGCGATTACGCTCGTTACTTTCGTCTCCCGCGTTAATATAACGATAATGGAATCTTTGCCGTCGCCATCGTAGGCGGCGTACGTTCGCGGACCAACGCAATTACACGTGACGACCGCGTTATAATAACCGCCGGTGCATACCGCGCCCACAGGAGGAAGAAACTCGAGAGAACAGAGGTTACTGTGTGTGAGTTGTGAAAAATCGTAAATTCGTTCGATATTCGTGTGCGAATTGCGTCTCGCGTGGGTTATCTGCAATGGCTGGGTTTTTCATTACAAGGGGGTATTGTTTTGGGGGATCGGAGTGATAACGTGAATTCAAGGTGGGAAGATTGTGGGATAATTATGTCGTTTCGTGGTTTCGTTATATTCTAATGTAATTAGGTTTATTTAATACGATTGTTATATTCGTGGTATGATCTTGCTTTAATTAGAGGTCTCTGAAGGTACTGAGGAGCCCATAGGAATTATATTTTTTAGACTGATTTGCTAACATTCTAGTAAACTTACAATACACTTCTCAACGTTACTGTTTCTTTCGCGATATTCTAAAAACCGAAGGAACTGCAAAAGAGCGACACACTCATACCACTTAACAAGCCTCCACAGCACTCGTTCAAAATTAATGCACCACGGTAGGACACTATCGTCGCACTCTAATACAACTTTCGTGCTTTCGCTCACAGATCGTAACGACGCGGTGTAACAACACCGAAACTCGTCAAAAGTTGAAACAGTCGAATAATCGAGTGTGTGCGCATACATGCGAGAGAAGTCACGTACGGGAAGGACGATTTCTCTGGAGACCGCGGGACAGAAATCCCTTGCAGATGGAGAAGCACCGCGGCCGTTATTATAGGGAGGTGGGAATTGCCGAGAGAGAGAGAGAGAGAGAGAGAGACAGAGAGGAAGAGAGAGGGGAGAGAGAGAGAACAGAGAGTGCGTTTCGCTAGCGGTGGAGAAAAGTTGCGGTGTGTCAAGTGGAGGTCCAGAGGTTTCGGGCGTGGAGATCGAAGTTTACGTGTTCAGGATGGTTGTATAGTGGTTGGGTATCGAGAAAGGATGGAGTGGGTATGATTATTTATTAGAATAACTATCAGCTTTTTAGGTAGGCATAGTACTAGTAAAAGATTTCTTAAAAGTAAATTTTATTTATCATAATCTGGTTGTTTATTATTAGAAAAACTATTATTGAATTCCAATATATACATGAAAGAAAATGTAAAGCAAATCCTCTTTATTAAAATTGATGGCTATTTTAATCATCGTTTTATCTGCAATGTTGTTTGTTTATATTTTTATTATAAGTATAACTCTTATACAGATTATTTGCGCGCGCGTGTGATCTAGTAGGACATTAAAATAAAGACTGCTTCATAATTTCGAAATATGAATTTCCGGATAAACCTTTATTTTCGACTTACTATATTTATTCTTTAGAATTAAAATTGAAATTAATTTTACCGTACGTAATCCGTCTATCATATACTAGTTATTAATTAAATTATTTTAATTGTAATTAATTCTGTAATGTAAATATATCTTCCGTAAATATATGAATTATTTCAAAGAACATTTAATCCTCCGACATTTCCAGTCTACAATTTCTGATATTTTAAAACTTACTAATAACAAACTCGCCCTGCAATGAGAATAAAAAACCTCACCCTTACAGCTCATAACAAAACGCATTACAAACCCCATCGCAGCCACGTCTCACCGCAAATTACACAGTCGTCTCTGGCACGTCAAAGGCCGCGGGCGCCCACCTCTCTTTCATATAATTACGTCCGGCGCGGCGCCTCGACAATCGCGCGAGCCCTGCCAACCTCGAAAAATTACGCGATCCCTCCATCTCGGCGAATCGTGAATGACTCGGGGCCGCGATCTCCTTTGAGAGTCTTTTCATCGCGGTAGCACCCTGGCACCTTGCGCGCGGCCTCATTAATCAGACGCGCGCGCGCAGAAGCAATTATCCGATAGTAATTAACTTCTCGGGGGGCGGCGCCCCCGTTCTTTCTTGCGGCTGAGAAGGAGGCGGAGAAGAGCGATAGGGAAGAAGAAGATGTAAGGGGAGTCAAAGGGTTCGGGAGGCAAGTGCTGAATATGAATGGAGAGCGTGAGAAGAGAAGGGGATAAAAAGTATTCGATTGTGGTGGAATTGGTGAAAGCAGCAGTAGAACTGACATTTGTAGAATTTCTAGAAAGTTATTATTCCGTGTTATATATTTCCATTTGATATTCGGAGGTAAAGTGTCAGGGGTTCAGTCAAAGCATACTCACCCTCGACAAAACCAAACATTTTAAAATATTTCAATTACACAGGTTCTACATTTTCCTGAGATTTTTTCCATGAAAAGTGCAAATTTTATCTGCACATGTGAAATTCAAACCATTGAAAATAACATATGCAAAACCACATCAAAATAAAAATCGTCACCGCTAAAGCATTAATCATAACACCCGGATGAAAGGTAATCAAAACCAGCATCATGCATAAAGGAACACACACATCGGTGCCCAAAGTACTCAACAAAATCAGCGTAACGACATCAATACATTCTCTCTTACTTCGACTTTAATATTTAAAAAGTCACTCCCCCACCGCCCCCACGGAAAAGCCTCGCGCTCTCGTACGCAAATTTCCATCAAACTCTCAGAGAAAAACAGCCACCTCCGCTCCTCAAAGCTCGCGCGCATATTCCAACCTAACTTTCTCCTCCTCCTTTTTTTGCGCAAAAGCTACTACATCCTACGTGAGCTCTGCAGCGGGACAGCGGCAGCAGCACCGAGGCGACGTATCAAAGCGTGATGGCGAGCCGATGGAGCCGTTACGCGACGCGGCCCTGAAAACCGAGGCGGCTTTTGCGCGCGCCGGAAACTAATTTAACTCTCTGCCCCCTCGTTATCTCTCTTCCTGCTCCTTGCCTATCCGTCTGTCGCGGGAGTGGGGGAAAGGGGAGATCGGAAAGCGATCGTTGCGACGTGACGCGGTGGGGAAGTGGCGGTTTGGGGATGAGGTAAAAAAGAATTGTGGGTATTGGAGGGATGGTGCCTTGATTTCAAAGGGTGCTGCTTATAGTTTGAATACGAGAGTGTAATTATTTTACAATAATATAATTAGATTATATTTAAATATATGATGTTTTTTATTTAGCAGGTACCTATAATATTGTTCTTGTTT
>JAPYZO010003253.1:0-17756 GCA_030522905.1 Torymus flavipes
TATATATATATATACAATTTATTTAATAATTTATGATGAAGTATTCTATAAGAAAACTTATACGCAAAAATATAAAATTAATTTTAGATTTTAACTTTGAAATACATAATAGAATGTAACTGTCTACTCAATTTATTATTTATCATAACATTTATTTACAAAATCAAAAAAATATAACACATTTTATATTTTTTCTCTAGATTTGCGAAATACGACCACCAATATTTAATTTAACTCGATATCATAAAAATGCCAAAGGAAAATAAGAACACAATTTCTTTCAAGACATAAACACTATTATCGTCAATATTTAAATACAGAATATAATTTGTATCAATTTTAAAAAAAGATACTAAATAAACTCAAAAATTGATAGTAGAAATATAATTTTATCCTATTTACATAAAATCTTTATTCCTTTTTTGATTTAAAATATGTTATTTTTCTGCAGAAAAATAAATTAATGAAATGACTATTCCAACAAACTTAAAATTTCAAAAATTTTAGTTTTTTTGTTCAACCAACACCATCAGAAAACTTAGACAAAAGAGAAAGAGCGAGCAGAAAGAGCTTCATGAATATCTGAAGTATGACTGAAATATGAAAATAGGCGAGATTTACATTGTTTTCCTATCACACGAACATCTATTTTCCATTCTATACCGTTTACATCGAAGATCAGGTTGATATGTACACTGAGATTATTGATTCCATTACGACCCCGCTCCTTCTCTTTCCTCTATTTCCTTCTTCCATTCGTTAACTTTGTGTCTCGTGCACACAGTTGTCTATTAATTACCAACTATATAAAATTTTGCATATCCAAATAAAACTTTGTCCACATAATAATTTAAATATATCTTCGTTATGTAATTGTCATGAATATTTAAAAAAATATTTTCACAATAACGTAATGGCAATTTTCACGACAAACTGGAAAGTTGAATCATTCTTCTTGAAACGCAGTTTAGTCGATAAATAATCGACTTTGCCTTCACCGAATCGCGGATGCGAGCTTATCCTCTCATGCCTTATTTTGCGACGAACACGCTCAGCAGAAAACCATGATCACAAAGGGTACGGCGTGGTAATACGCTTTTTGCGAGCGCAAACGCGGGCGCGGCGCTCCATCGACGCGACTAATTGATAATTAACGCTTCCGGCGACGCGCAAATACCAGAGATGCGGTATCCTTGCGCACGTCGCACGTTTTTGCACTGACGGACGCCATGCATTAAACGCCATCCGCGGCTTGCTTCTTCGGGCCTTGATTTCAGCTTATGCTTATTGTTCGAAACTTTGTGGCTTCTCGTTGCTCAAAATTAACGCGCGCTTGTGGTAGTGCCTTTTTTCGTAAGGCTTTCGCAAGTATCTCGTTTGATTCGAATATTTTAAATGAGCCTATGATGCATATTTAAATTAAAAATCAGTGATATGAATATTTTAATTTTATATTACTAAATTGTGAAATTTGGATGCTTTTTCAGAAGTACGATTCAAGCGAGATACTTTTTTTGAGAATATCTGTTCGCATCTATTAATTCTTTAGAAATATTCGCGCAAGACGCGTAAAAAGTGTTTGTCACTTGTCACTTCTGTTATGTCACAACATCTTCTTTACCACTCAGTGAAGGTTCGTCGCGAAGTTGAGATTATAAGTCTCGAGCTCCATAGGCTGGAGGGCGATCTCCTGCAGTCCGTCTTTGAGGTGTTTGTGTGTCTTCGTTCCTGTAAGTGACATCTTCGTGACGTTTGGCGCGCTCAGCTTGTAGAAAGCGGTGTCGGGCGCCAGCTTGTCGAGCAGCGGGCAGTGCTTGATCGGGACATCTGCGCCGACGCCGCAACTGTATCCTTGTCTATGCAGTACCATGAGTGCGTTGTTGATAGGGTAGTGTGGCATTTTCGGGTCGTGGTTCGTTCTGAGGTTGAGCAGGTGAACGTCGCAGGGCAGACTTTGAGTAAGCAGCCTTGTTTCTGGCTGCAGCTTAATCTCTGCCTCAGTTGCGTCAACTACGAAAATATTCACCGGATAGTTCAGGGCGTTGCTCATCTGGTTAGCGAACAACGAAGGCTTGGAGTACTTGTCCCGCTCTCCTGTGATATCCTCCAGTAGGAGCCAATGTTTGATGACCGTTTTTCGATTGTCCAGCAGACCCTCGCCCATACCTCGCGAATCATCGTACAGAGTTCTTCTATCCAACATGACCTCTAGCCAGCCAGGTTGATAGCTTGCCGCGCCCTGGCCATGGTTCACTAAAAGGGTAAGCCTGTGCGATGCGTCTTCGATGTAAGCCATCGTCGTGATAGGGAAGTAGTTACCTTCGATGCCTATTCTTTCGACTTTTGTACGCTTGATCATTTGGTGGCCATTGAGATCCGTATAGAATTCCGGCGGATCGCCGTTGACGATATCCGTCTGGATACGCATGAACATCTCTGTCTCTCGATTCTTCGGTGGTGCCTCAAAGTCGATTATGTTTCTTATATGTATCGCTTCAGATAGTCCACCCTCTTTATGGTAGATAGCCACATGATGGGCCAGTAGTTTTCCATACTCTACCGTCAAGCGTGAACTCAAAGCGCCGGACACTATATAAATCTTTTGATGTGGTGTGTAAGCTTCCAGAATGTCCTTATCGGAGTCCCGCAGATTCGGATCGGGCATGAAAAGGTAGGCACCACTGTGGAACTGCGCCGACGTGTAGGCAGCGAACTCGATATTGCACTGCATGATCTTGCCACTGGGCTTTTTGGTGACGTGCTTCAGAAAGCCTGTCTGGCCGTCGAACAGTAACTTCATCCGCTGATTCTCCAGCTGAACATGACCTACCTGCATAGGCTTGATGGGGAAAACGTTATCCTTACCACACCTGTTACAGTATACTGTGGAAATGGCCTCGGCTGGCACTCGATCCGTCTGCTGCAAGTAATACACTGATATCGTCAGAGGCTTAAGTTCGGCTACGAATAGTAGAACGTAGACGTCGTGCGTGATGCTTGTCGCGTTCATCACTGGAGCTATCTGATAGGGGATGACATTTTTCTGGGAATCGAGAACTCGTATTCGGTATGTGGATAATTTCAAGCTGATGACTTCCTGTCGCGACTGGGCCAGAGAATTGAAGAGCACAATCCTTTTGGTTTCGCGGTTGTTAATGTTGATAGGAATCTTTTTTGGCAGCTTCTCGTAACTGTCACGGTCGGATTCAGACAGTACATAGACTTGACTAGCGGTGGAGTTTGCTTTAACCTCAGTGGCTGCTAGAGATTGAATAGCAAAACTCTGCAAGCTAGTTGTGTCGGAGATGGACTCGAACAGCTTCAAGGCATAGTCCTTCATTACGAACGACTTGGACGTGCCGGTGATAGCGTCATGATGCTGGAATAAGCCAAGATTCCTTCGCGCCTTGACCAACTTCTCGAAGTAGGTTTCGTACAACTTAATATCCCTGGCCGACTGTTTGGCCACGTTTAGCGCAATCGTATAAAGTATCTCGGCGGAACGAAGATTTGCCTCGAGCTCGCGATCGAGGATTTTCATGTAGGGCCGGGTAGTGAAGTAGCCGCTCCAGTAGGCTGGCCTGCCCTCGCTGAAAATATCCGAGTAGACGAAGAAGTCGCCCTTGAGCGTCGGAAAGCGCGCCATACGCTTCTGAATCTCGTTGAAGTAGTCTTTCGGTGTGCCAAATACGACTTCGGCGTTGTATTCGTCTTTGCGGCTGTTTATGTAGTCGATCAAAATCTTGTAGTTGGTGTACTGCTGGTCCCATTCGATCGGGTGATCGTATCTAAAAATATAAAGCATAATAGAAATGAATTTTGTAGCATTAGAAGAATAATTTGTTATGTGTATGCGCGTTTGTACAAATATCTTTTGCAAGAATTGAGAATCGATTGGCGAAAATTGGAATTGAAAAATCAATATAAAAAATTTTTATTTTGAAAATGGATTAAGTTAAGGTGACTCCATCATTATTATTAATTCAGATGAAAATAAAAAGAAAAGTATCGTATATATACCATAAAGATAATAAATTTTGTGATTCAACATAGGTATACCAGAAGGGCATATTTTATTATTATCGATATTTTAGCGAGAGATAACTTGTGAAAGTGTATGTGTGGTGTGCGTATGGGTGAGAGAAAATCGTTTCCAAATCGCAATGTAAAATTTTTTATAGAAAATAAAATTTTTATAATGTTTTATTTAACATCCTCGAAGCTGAAAAGCACTTATTTTATCGAACACGGTATTTTTAATATTCGAAATGATTAAAAATTTTATGAATTATTTTAATTTTCAATAGTTTTTGTTAAGGTTTTATTTAAAAATCTTCAACAATTGTGTAAACATAAAACAGAATTTTATTTATAAATGTAATGCAAAAAAAGCTTTAAAAGTATATGAAAGTACCCACCTAAAATCATCTCCCAACGGTATCAAAACGACATTGTGGGGAAAGAGCGAGCCCGTCTTGAAGTACTGCTCCAATAGCTGCTCGGACATGGCCTTGACGTTATTCGAAGTGATATCCACGGCTCTAGCCGAATACTCCGTGTACTCGTTGCGTATTTTGCGAAAATCGTAGTTGAGGCAAACGTGCGGATGAGGGCCGCACGAGTGCTTGATGTTGTAGATGTCGAAGGGCTGGTTGTGAGTCAGCATATCCGAGGCTCCACTCTGATCCCACGGTTGCACCCAAACGAAGTCGCCGTACTGCTTCTTAGCGAACCACTGCTTCCAGGCGTAGTGGATGCGTTGAATGACGGTGCCCGAGGCGCCGGCTGACTTGAGGAGGTACGGCACTGTGCCCCCATGACCAAACGGATCGACTGCCCAACCGGATTCCGGCGTCACGTCGAGGTTTGTCTTTAGCCACTGGTGACCTGAAAGCATAATTAAATGTTTCATAACAATTGTGTAGTTACACCATTTAGGGATGGTAACCATTACATTAAGAAGCAATAAAACCTGAATATTGTATAATGTTAATTCTATTGAGTTAAGATTTATCTATAAATGAGGAATTTCGATGAATTCTAAATACGCTATTTCATTTTCTAAGTAGTTTACGATAAACCTCCAATAGTGTTCTATCGATTATTAAAGCATATATGACCGAAATACCGATCATACAGCCGTATCTGAAAGTTTGTATGAGACTGAGTTTGAGATTATGGAGGAAATAGCTATAGTGTGCTGGATTATCGAGCAAGAGAGTTATGCAAGGGTCCTGTTTGAGCTCATCAAACTTGGCGTAAACTCGCACAAAACCGTACTGCTTATCAGGCTCGCTGGAAAATACTTGTATTTTCCAAACTACAAGTTTTAGCCTAGCTTCATGCTGAGCTTCCAATGATACGAGATTATACTCTTTAAAATAAATAAATGAAATGTCGCTCACTCGTAAAAACAAGTGAAAAAGTCGACTAATTCTTTAGTAAGTATTCACTTATTATGCAGTAAAAATTTTATCCTACAGATTCAATAGGAGTATTCACTAAAGTTATATTAGTAAATATTTCACTTATTTATTTTTAGAGAGTATAAGTTTAGTATGAGTATGAAGAGAATAGTGTTTGCTCATTATGAATAGTTACTAAGTTTTTAAATATTAAAGTGTTACGACCGTATATAGTTGAGTTTTGTTTTTACTTTGCGCTATAGAGCGAGAAATCGATCACTTTGCGCCCTTTTAACAATATCTATATACATCGATAGTCGATTTTTGCCACCTAGGTTAAAAAAATAGTATACTGCAACAAGCGCAAGCGACTCGAGCGGAAATCAACTACTTAGCACCTTTGTTGTATAAAGTCCTATTGCCTGTCTTATGTCGCTTTAGTATGAAAAAGAAATTCTTATAATATTCATCAGTATGATACAGTTCCAAAATTTTTCATTAATAAAAATTTCATTAATAGTCATTCTTAAATAAAATCACCTTAAACCAACGATCTCAGATCTTATACTTTATAATAATTATTACTTCTTATTCAATTTGATTAATCTTAGCCTAATAAGATTTCCTCAAATTTAAAATCAACAAGTCTCCTTTCTAATTAAACCCCATCCACATCCCATTAAAAGTTCGATCAAACATTCTAGGCTGAAAAACACTCGCGTAACTTGCCCGAGCGTGCGATCTCTCCCTCTCTCTCTCTCTCTCTCTCTCTCTCTCTCATCAATTCCAAGTGACAATCACAGCGCTCTCATGCAAGATCTAAATCCGCGACTACTACATCCTCGACTTGCTGCAACTCTCTCCCGCGAAACGAGCAAGGGCGACGACGTCGACGTCGACGACAACGACGACGACGATGTCGGCGCGGAGAGAGAAAGAGAGAGCGCGCGCGCGAGAGAGAGAGAGAGACCATCAGTTTCTAAACTCCTCGCCGCGCTGTATTAGCGCCACGGCGAGTGCCTCGTCACGTGTCCTCTGCTCTTTCTCTCTCTCTCTCTCTCTCTCTCACTCTCTCTCTCTTTCTCTCTCCCTCTCTCTCTCACTCACTTCACCATCGACGCGCGCGCAGCTTTAATTAGAGGTCTGCGAAGTTGATAATTACAAGAAGACTACGGCTGGGTGTCGCCCGACGAAGACGAAAGAGAAAGAGAGAGAGGGGGGGAGCGAGATAGAGGGAACCTTTTAATTCGAGCAAACAAGTAATTACCGGCGCAATACTGTATATATAGAGCACGGCCGAGCCCGTAATAAAAGCCGGAGGCTGCTTCGGAACTCTCGCTCTCTCACTGGCTCTTACTCTCCCGCGAAATGCCAGTCACGTAGGAGTGATTAAAAACTTGCCCCCCGTATAACCCATTAACGGTAAGGAGGTGTTGCGGTGCCGCTCGCTGCTGCCTTGCCCTGTCGCTGACAGTTTCGCGCTACGGCTATCGTTTATTTTTTGCCCTCTTTGTTCGCGCCCTGCGCGCCCGCGCGCGCTTAACGCGATACCGTTATTAGGGACGCTAATTGCCGGCCGGTAATTGATGTTTTGAGTTCTAAGACGCTGGTATGGAGCAGTCGACGAGAGGAACGGAGGAGGGTGTAATGGGTCTCGGCGCGGTTTAAGTGTCGCGACGATCAGGGACTGGGGAGATGGCTTTGCCAAGATTTAGTTGTAATTTCAAATACTTTCGTATCGTATAATGATGATTTGTAATTGAGATTATCGATATATTTATGGTTCTACGAAAAGTGTATAAAAATGAAATATTTGCGTTGTAGGATGGTGTAGGTGGATTAAAGTGAAAACAGAAGTTTGTGTTTTTTTCACTTAAAAAATCGATGAAACTTTAGAATTTAACGCAAAATACAAGTTTTTTTAACAATATTCACAAGCTCACCTTCTTTATTTTAAAATGAAAATATTGGAGCTGGAATACTAATTGTTCTCGATATAAATGGTACCTACAAATAGATGCCATTAAAAATGTTCCAACGTTAGTAGTTCATGTCAATAATTTGCTTGCTATTATATAAAAGCTCCAAAATTAACTCGGAAAAGAGAATTCACCCCAAAAATGGAACTAAAGTAACTGCGGTAATTACATTATTATTTTTATGGACGTACTCACGACCGCTGACGTAACAACAAGCTCCACTCATCCGTGATTTGCCACATTTATTTTTTTCCCTCGTACCCGAGCGTGCAAGCATGCGTCTCTGCGCACGTTGAAATTAAAAAAGAAGCTAATTATAAGCGAGCGAGAAAACAAGTGGAAAGAAGAATAAAAAGCTCTGTCAAAGGACGCGTGATTCCGCGCGACTGAAAAAAGGAACAAACGTGTGAGCGATTAAAAAATAAAAAATTAAACACGGCTAATTACGTTCGTGCGCATCGTGATTTCAGCGCGTGCAGTATGGATGCACATACATACAGACACGAGCATGCGCTTGACGCTTTGTTTTCCATTATGGTTATATCGGGGGTAGCCGTATAGCTGTGTTAAATCGAATCGTCTGCGTGTTGGTTCGTGTAGATGAGGGATCACGATCGCATCACGTCGCTGCCGACGACACGCGACGCTAAATACGTCATTCCTTGTCGTTCTCCGCGCATTTCATTCTATTTTTCACTTTTCTTGTCGCTCGTATGTCGTATTTTTATTCAACATCCAATACGTATTATATAAAACGAAGGTATAATAATTTAAAACTTTTTTTTATACTTTAATATAAAAAATTGTGCACTATAATTTATGCGACAATCATTTTATTTTATGTTTCTAACATGATTCATATCCATTTTTTATTCATTTCTTGTACTAAAATTCCCTCAGCGAAGTAATATCTATTCAAATTGGCAAAATCGTAAACATGTTATTGTTATTGTACCAACCGTACCTCTTTGGATCGCTTTATTGCACCAGTACACGATTCGTACTGCAATCATAAGGCTATATTTTTCACGTCTATCATCACCTGGTACACTGAATAATTTCATACTGAATAAAAATTTTATGCTAACGAATGTCTCTTCTAACCCCAACTGGATATACTTTATTAAATCGACTATTTTTCAGCAAACATTTCATTTCAAGACATTATAACATTTAGACTTTAGTAAAACAAAGTCCGTTACTTTTTATTCGCCTCGGCTTTCCGCAAACAGTGCCGCAGCTTGCAGCGAAAACCCCCCATTGTCCTCTAATACCACCTCCACGTTCATGCCGTGTACTCTCAATCGCACGTGCCTGCCGCGACACCTACACACATAGAGGAGGAATCATCGCGACGAGATCCGGCGAGCGTGCGTTTTGTCGAGTTGCGCGCACGCTCTCGTTTCACCCCCAATGTCGCGCTTATATACACACAGGCCACGCACATATCCACGGGATTATCGACATGCCGGTTTATTCACCTTCAATCGATAACCAATTATTACGAGCCGGCAGTTATTTTGTTCCATAAACCTGCCGCCGGCGCGCTGCACACACTATGTGCGCAGATATCGCCCTAGCCCCTATCTAGCTCGGACAGTTTTATTTTTTGTCCCGGAATCTCTCTCCCCCCTCCCCCCCCTGTATATACATATACGGTTATATACGTGTAAGCGAAAAAAGGCAAGCCAGCTACGATTGAAAAATAGCTTTGTTGCTCTTTTTTTTCAGCGATAGAGAAGTTGGTGGGGGGTAGAGGGGCTTTTTTCCGAAAAATACGCGCGTACGTGCGCGCAGCGTCTATCTTTTTTCACGCGCAGCGGATCAATGACGCGCCGCCGGTCGCACGCGTGTACTTGCGACGTGTATGGAGGGAGGGGATTTCCGTAATATTTATATCTGGATTCAAAATGTTTGTAAAGCATTTCCCCCCGACCTTTTTTTAGAGAACGGCTGTGCATGGCTTTAGCCGTGTTGTATACAGCTGATATAGATACGGGAATAGAATTCCGAATGTGACGCTGCTATGCCTCCGAGTTTAATTAAAATTATATTAGTTCTGCATGAGAATTGAATTATTTTTTTATTTCTTTATACTAAGTATTGTAAATATTTGTGAAATTTTAATTAAAACTGCATCGTGTGTCGCGATCCCCTCGGATATTAATAATGAACGAAATTTTTTATTCGAATATTGACATAATTTTTCGACGTCAAAATAATTAAATTCCTAAAAATAATTTTTAATTGCTCTTGTGCAAGGACTTTGACGATAAAAATATATTAAAACAGAGACTCTAGAGTAGCGAGGGTTGACATTGATCTTTCTCATCACAGAACTTAAAGTAGATCATGCCGTACGCCGACCGATTGACACAAGTGACGAGGGTCGGATATAGTCAGACCCTACACAGTAGTATTATGTAAATCAGTCGGAGCTGCTTTTACGTGAAATAATATTTCAGTCCAACATTTTGGCAAATATATGTATAGCAATAAATTTAAATCATACAGTATCAAAACATTCAAAATTATGTACATTTTTTATATTTTATTCCATGAATACAAATCGAAATTGTATAAGCACATGTGCATTAAAAAATAGAAAATCTCGCTGCTGCAGAAAGCATTGGTCGAATAGAGAACTACACGATTTTTATTCATTTACATTGAAATACATTTAGAAGTAATGATTTTATAAATACGTTATGTAATGCCACAGATGTAATTATCCCTTTAATAAATTACAACCTCTTTATTGATCCAAAGAGCTTCGTTGGGGGGTGAATTACGCACTTCTGAGCTATAGCCAAGTTTGTTCCTAATAGACAGTAGAATTAGTCCCGAAGGTAGTCAAAGCTAGTCAAAATAGAATTACCCCAGTCGGCCATTGTTACAGCTAATGTGACCTGCTCCTTATACCGCTTTAGCAATTGAGAACTTGTCAAGGTAAATGCGTCTGATCTTTACTGAATGCTCCTATACCATTTGTATGTTTCGCAACCAACTTTTCAGGATTTTCATTTGTCTGCGTCATACTTATTTTTAGTTCGCTCGACTTTCTGTGTACAAACGATTTATCATATTTTAGAGGCAGTTTTTTGCCCTTATAAATGACTTTTTTGAGTGTATTAATAAATTCTTTCCACAATGCGAATTCCCAACAGGCTTTTTTACATTTGAAAAACATAAATTTAAATGTCTCACCTTATGATATATATCCTAGATTATCAATTCTACTTTGGCCCATTTTTTAATGAAAAAAGTTTTAACATTCTAAAACCTCCCCGAAAATTTCTTCCCTAATGCAAACCGATGTACTCCCCGCCTGCAACTTTCCGCGCGCATCGTTCTTTATTTACCACGCGTATGCTCTACTTCTGTCTCTCATTCTTCGCCGACCTCTTTTTTCATTTTCCACCTCCCGGATCCCGTTTCTCTTTCTCTCCCCCGCTATCTCTCCAATTACTCTTGCTATCTTATTCCGCTATATACGCGCGCGTACATTGCACGTACATCCTCGCGCTACGCTCTCTCTCTCCCTCTCTATTTCTCCCCTCCTCTCTCTCTCATAGATTCTCTTTCTTCTCGCTATACCGCCCCTGCCCCTGTCTCGGCTCGTAATCGTTCTTCCATGAACTTTCACGGATTCCACCTAATCCGCCGACTGGAACTGGCTGCTCGCTCGCGCTTAATCCCCCGTGACGTCACGGGAATTTCGGTACACGAATCGGCACTCCTGCGTCTCTTATTGTCTTTCGCCTTTATTCCTTTTACTGTCTCCCTTTTCTTCTCTTTGGCTTCTATATAGGGCCGATATAAATTTCGACTTGCCGCGCGAGTGTATTATATATGACGCTGGGTGAAGGACGCGTCCGGAAATCGGACCGAGAGAGGCGGATAGAGTCTAGACGGGCACGGATGAAGGGACTCGTTTAAGAGGATAAGGCTGTTTCGTATAGTTTTCGTAACAATAATCCGCTAAGTGCAGCTTTTTTCACAGCTGGTTTTGTGCTGGATCGTTCCATAACAAAGATGTATTTAAACTGAACTCGAATAAGTGAAGTTCACTTCAAATAAGTGAATATTCACTGTTATAAGGATTTAGAGAGTACGTCTTGAATTTGATTTTTTTTTTCTAAATGAATGTGCGTATAATACTTGATAGCTCACTACATATTTCTACTAGTAATTCAGTCAAATAATTGATGAAAAACTTCGACCCAGACGATTAATGAGAAGATACGGTCCCTGCACACAAAGTGTTTGCATTTTGGCGGAGCTCGACAACATCAAGCAATGCAGCTCTTGGCCGAGGAAATTCTCAACCTAGCGCGCGGTTACGGTCGACAGGATCGTAATCACGAGCTATTTATCAGTGGTCTGTTGTGAAACCATTTGGAGTTTCATTCGGATCTCGGAGTTATTCCCCGAGTGAAGCAGCCTCGAAATTCAATTTCACTTGTAACAGTTTATGGTTTTGAATAGTGACACAACTTATTTATCACCATTATTAATAAATAATTTATACAGAAATAACATTTACATGAAAAAAATTTCATCAAATAGTTACGAAAGCACAGAATAGTTAGCCGCAGAAGAGAATAAAACAAGCGCTCGCGTGAGTTTGTATTACTTTTGTTACAACGGTTACAGAGATAAGCCAGATTGTTGGCATGCCACACGTCAATCTAACAAACAAACAGCCGCAAACAATTTACATTACGACTTCTTTTAGGCAAGCAATGAGAATTCGATAGTCGCGGCAATTTTATTATCCTCTCGTTCTAGGAAACTTACACTTTCGCATTGCAAAAAGGCAGCCGCCCCCGCCGACGTTTATTTAAACGTACAATAGTGGGGCGACGAGCTGGAAAACCACACAGTCGACGAGCTGCTGCGGCATTCTCGGAGCAATTTTTTTCCCTCCCGGCTGAAAAGAGTCGGTCCGCACACACACACACACGTCCGGCCTATCCGTTGATTCCATTTCAGGATCGAGATCCGCTCAACGACACGTGTGTAAATCTCATCGGAATCGGGCGATTCCCCGCGCTCCTCTTCTTTCTCTGCTCTCCCAATTTTCTTTCATTCCACAGCCTCTCTCCCTCCCTCCCCCCTCTCTCTTCTCGTTACACAGCCAGCCGTGTCCTTTTTTTATCGCGGATTTTTTCTTTTGGCACGCGATTTCGTACCAAGACCGATGTACTTTCGAACGACGATTTTTATTCCCTTTGCTTTTTAGAGATAAGTCGAAACCAACTTTTGCCTCTATATACTATTTAAATTCTTCATTAATGTTGTAACTTAATTCATATTTTATCTCAGTTTTCAGTTTAATTTTTTGCAGTCTGTCAAAAACCTAACAGCTTTCGTACAGTTACATTTATATTCCAACTTTGTACTTTGAATAAAATTATAGTAAACTATTTAATTTAATCTTTTTGAATCCTTTTTCAACTTTAACTAAAGGGATATACACGGCAGCCAAGTTTAAAGTAATTGTTGCTTTCATCGTTCTATTTTTAAACTCAAGTTACGCAAACGCGACACTGTTGCCGGTCTTTCATAGCAAAATAAATGTTTTCCCTCCCTATCTGCGCCCCCACTCCTTTTTTTCGCCTCTTCTGGTTGATTTCGTCATGTGCCTTTCCTGTCTCTTCCTCTTTGCTCGTTTTTTCGTTGTCCCTACTTCCTCTCTCCCTCCCTCTTTCATCCTCCACGTGGAAAGTTAATTCTCCTTTTTTCCCCTTCTCCGCTTGGTCGCGAGCCTCGTCCAACAGAAAATCCGTTCTAAAACGCTCGACCGCGAGTTACGTGGAGTGGGGTGGGGAGGGGGGATTTCACGAGACAAAAAGGGAGAGGCGGTAGAAAGGGTAAGAAAGAAATAGCCCATGGAGCCCATGGAGCGGGAGCACGTAGAACGCATTCGCCGACGACAGTTTTAATAGAATCCAATTATGACGCGAAGCATACGTGGTATAGAGTTGAACGTACTCAGTTCTAATTTCGTCTTGCTAACAATGTTGCTGGGATAAGTAAGTAAATTTGTTAGACAGTTATATTTGTGTTAATCACAATTAATTGAAATGTAACAAAATATCTTGAGTTAAAATCATAATTTATAATCTATTTATGAATGCTTCGGTGTAACTACAAAAACTTTGTAGATGTTATATTTTTAAATATAACGGCACTGGAAATTATATAGCTCAATGTTTAATTTTTTGTAAATCAGTAAATTCTCATTGATCAAAATAAATATAGTATCTGATACATTCTGTTTTCATTAGTTTACTACAAACCAATTTCCCAACAATTGATTTTCCAAAACATATCTTACACACAAAAAAATATTATACTTGTCAATTTGATCAAATATAATTAAAAACTGAAATTCTAGCAAAAGAATTCTAGAAATTATAAAAAATTGCACTGACGCAAATAAAAAGCTTTCTAGCTGCGACTCATCTCGCGACACCAAGAGCTTAATCATTGCCTAGAGGGTACAGAAGCACACCGCGTTACAAGATAGCCGCGCGCGCGCAGGACAAAAGCAATGCCGAAGTCGTACGGCTGCCAGAGGCGTAAAAGCGCGTCCGTCGGACAATTCCAATTATACGTCGGGACGAATTATGCGAAATAGCGCGCGCGAGAAAAACGCTCCGCCGCGGCGGCGAGCATAGGGATGAAAAATACCGCAGCGAATATTTTAAATTCGCGTTCCCTTTCTTCTGCTGCCGCCCTTTTCCAGTCCTCCGGCCTTGCGTTCTTTTTCGTTCTCTTTCCGGCGGCTGAGCGAGCTTTTAATTTGATTTCATTCGCGCCGCAGCCGCAGGGTAATAAGTGCAAAGTGAATTACCGGCTGCTGCGCGTAAATAATGGAAAACTTTATGGCCCCGTGCTGAAGAGGAAGCGCGTCTGCTTATTTGATTCGATAAGTCGGTCTACAGCCGGTGTAATACCCGCTCTTCTTTTATGAATTCAGAACTCTGCTGTCGATGAGCGATTGCTATTTCATTGCACGCATCATTGAAATTTTTTCTGCAATAATTTGATAAATATAATAGCAGGATTTTAAGTTATAAATATTATTATTTAATAGTCGATATCTCTAATAAAGATACTATAAGATTTATTTTTGAACTTATATTTTATAATGCATTAAAATTATTTATCAAAATGGGAAAATTAAATTTCAGTCTTTATTTTGAAATTAGAAATAATGATGGAATAAGTCAAAATAACCTACTGCACTGTAATTAAAATTTTGATCCGATTTACGAATAAAAGACGTACTTATATACTAAAAGTAAACCGCTTACGAATAATTAAGAGTTATACGAATGAATTATGAATTATTATTAGCTTAGAGTATAAAATAATATAATAATATAAAATAATGAAAAACTATCTATATATTCGTAACCTCGAACGACAGTCATATCGATGAAAAAATTGCGTTTTAATTAAACAAAAATAAATTCGGCCTCTCAGCTGCACCGCATGGACGCGCGCGCGCGCGCGCGAAAATTACACTTCGAAACCTCGGGCCGTCCCCCGCAGTATTTAACGGAAACGCCGCGCGCACTCGGCGTGGAAAAAACCGAATTTTTAATTAAGCCCGACAGAACGATTAAAGGCGGACGACGCCGTGCAAGCGCGCAACGCGAGAAAAAAAGAGACCGAATGGAATATTTGCCTACCCCCATCAATTGCGAGAGGGAATGAGAGGGGCTAGTGCATTGGGATGCCAGGAGTATAGAGCAGACTCGCATGCGTGCCGAAAATCCTGTGGGCTAAATCCGCTTTCGCAGTTGCGTCGCCGCAACAAGCCGTTTCGCATAAGCGCGAGCGCAGAGAAACAGAGAGATAGAGGTAGACAGTGTGCGAGGGAGAGGTGGGCGAGATAGAGAGGAAGATTAACGGTCGGGTGGAAGCTCATCCACCGGGAGAGTTTGGATGCGGGCTGAGTCGTCAAGGAGATTTCGCTGGGCACCGCGTT
Source organism: Torymus flavipes (assembly GCA_030522905.1). NCBI lineage: Eukaryota > Metazoa > Arthropoda > Insecta > Hymenoptera > Torymidae > Torymus > Torymus flavipes. The sequence continues at coordinate 15,390 of JAPYZO010003253.1, forward strand.
AATAAGTCATCAAAGATGATGGATATTGCAAGCATTAGCGAAACTTTTTTCTAGATTTCTACTTGAACATACTAAACTATTACCACTCCGTGTTTACGTACAAATCTATTATTGCTAATCATCCAATGGAAATTTTTATTAATCATACTTTCTTATTCGCAAAATTCAACAAAAATCTTTTACTAATTCATAAATACCAATAAAGATGAAAAATTAAATAAAAAGAAAATTGACATATATAATAACGTCACGAAGCAGTCCAATTGAAAAAAGAAAAAAATGAAACAAACAAACCGTGCGACTACCGATTATCCATTAGGGGACATCAAGCGTCGAAATTGCTTTTCTCCTCGCGCGCTCGATTGTCCGCGCGAGACGCGCCGTTGCGCTTGCTAAATTGAATCGCTCGATCCGTAATGCTCGCCCGAGTCACGAGCCGTGGCGATAGAAATACTTCCAGATGAACGGTGCCGCGAAAGGGAGTATTATATGTTGCTCGCGTGGAAAAAGACTAGTGCTCGATGGATTTATTTATTTTTTTTTATTTTCCTTTTCGAAGCCCTATATGCGTCCGCGCGCCAACTCGGCCGTTGCTTTGTTAGCGCGCGAGTGCTTCTGGGTTTGCTTATGAGCGATTGGCTCGCTAAAGGAATTAGCGCTCTGGGTCATTGGAAAATTGAATATTTCACGTATATGTGGGCAAAGAGCGGGGCATCGGGTCTCGGATCCTTATTCGGAGATGAATATACGTGCACGGTATTTGCGATGTGATGTAAACTCGAATGATTCTGACAGTAGCTGCCATTTATATATATTTCAATTTTCCCATGCATCACTATATATTGTTATACGGTGAAAAATAATAATGCCATCATTGAAGGATTCGGTAAATCCATACAGAAGGTTCTGTTTTGACGTTTTTCATCTTTCGTCCGATACAAAGCCTGAATATATTATGAAAATACAGTTGGCACACAATTTTAACGACGGAATAAATGAAAACATTCGGATAATCCGACCACGTTCCACATCCCGTAATAAATTGATATAAGGGCCAAAGAGTAGAAAGAGCTCGCATCTCGGGCGCATGTAACGTATTCAATGAACGCGGAGACTCGAAATAATTAACGCCAGGTCCAGCGCGCGACGGGAGCGGTGGCGCTGGCAGCCTCGAAACACAGTTAGCAATTTCGCTGCCTCTCCGAGCGTTAATCCGAAAAGTCAAAATAGGTGGTATGTACGGTGCGAGCGGGGGGATAGAACGGCGGAGAATGAGCGAATCAAAGTTTATTAGCGAAAGGAGGGGAAGGGGGAGATGCAGGGGGCGGGCCGAACAAACCATTAAACTACACTCAGCCGGCACTCAGCTGATTATAACTCATTAGACGCGACATGTGTGCATTAACGAAGTTGAAGCGGGCCGGGGGTGCAGGCGACGGCGACGCCTCGCGCCAGTTTTCCCCAGTAATTCCCATAGTATCCGCTCTCTCGCGCACGCGCGAATGCGAAACTCGCGCGCGAGCGGCTCGAACACTTATAGCGCGAGTGCAAAGCGACGGGGCTTCTGCAACCTCCCCATACCAAGCTAATACAATTTTGAGCGGGCTTTAATGCCGACGCGGGCGCGCGTGTATGGCTGCCGGAGGAAAGAAATTTATTTCGGCCGTAAAGTGTCCTCTGGATAGCTCCCGTCAATTTGCGTGCGTGCGCGCGCGCACGGCCTTGTTTGCTCTAAACTTCAGCGCGTGCGCGCGGCCGTGCCAGTGCGAATTTCGGCATAATTAATGAGTGCAGGGAGGATAATTAATCAGTGCGCGGTGCGCGCGAGTTCCATTGTAGTTGTGGAAGGTCGCGTTGTTTCGACAAGGGTGCGCGACATTTTTCAAATTTTACATCCAAATTGCGATCGTTTTAAGTGATCGAGTGACTCTTTAAATATAATTTCTTTTGATACATTTTACTAGTATATAATAAAAATAAATAATTGTGCGACATAGGTTTTAGTTAATTTCAGTTTTGAATTATACACATCTAATATTTACCGCTTTCCCATACACATACATACACACACACACACACACACACACACACGCACACACACACACACAACACGCGCGCGCCCGATTCTTTTCGTACGAATATAGAAGAGCGACGTTCGTATGTTCAATTTTCCAAAATTATATCCTTTCTTATCTGAGAAAGTCTATGTCTAGTCCGCCCTAAGGCGCAAAATTAAGTACAAAATATACTCATTTTGCGCCCTAGGATGAGAATCGGTCACTTTGAGTCCGCTAAACAGGCATCGAAAGTGGAATTTGCCGCCTCGAAGTTAAAAAATTATGGACTTTCTCGATCACGACGCGATCC
>JAPYZO010003254.1:0-13055 GCA_030522905.1 Torymus flavipes
GCGTAGCGAGTGCGATAAACGCCGTGCAATAATGGACTACTTAAGTCACAGATAGGCGTGACCTAAGTGCGGACTTAGGTCACACCGTGCTATAAAAGTCGTTTTAATTGATGCTCATGTAGCGAATTTCGTGAGAGAAGATCATTTTTATTATAGTATGATAAAATAACAGTTTTTTAATATTTAGTATATTATAAGGAAACAACCAAATGAAATTTAGATTCGTTTATTAAGTGACCTTAAAATAGAACAAAAATAATTTCATTTTATGTATTGAGATTAAATGAATGTTATCTCTTTTAAAAATGTTCAAAACAAATTTTTTTTTTAAGATACATTGAATAATGTTTTTAGTACACTCACTATTCTTTTAGAAAAGAGGTAGCTAATAAAAAGACTCCTAATTCTTTATCTTGATGAAATGGAGTTCATGTGTTCCTTCAAGTGCATTGAGAAAGGTGATTTAATGGAGCACATAGGCATATATTGTCTTATCATGTGAAGTAAAAGAAAATCATGACTTGCAACTAGCATTACTGTATCTTATTAACAACTGCTCTAAACTTATCATTTTACGTATCACTCTATTCATTGCACGTGATATGTTTATTTTGATTAAAACAAGATGTCTATTAGTTTTATCGACGATCAAATACAATAAGCATTTTTGTCTGCATGAAAAGGTATTCAATACTCAATACAATGGAATATGTGCGGACTAATTTAGACAATCCAGTGTTACATGCATCTTGAATAGCTTTATTATGAGTAACATTTCACAACCTATTATCCTAAATTTCTTTTACTAAATATGTTTTCTACTAGACAGATATTTTATAATTACTTCGTTTGTGTATGAAAAAAATTTATAATACGTGATTTATGTAACAAATCTTGATATTTTTAAATCTGAAATGGGATTCAAATTAATTTTCAACAAAAATTGAATATAGTTGTTCAAGGTTTGTAAAGTTGACTAATAATTGATTATAAAATATCCACGTAGGAACTAATAGTAGGGTCATTAAATTCAAATATATCATTCTTTTGTTTTACTTATCTCTCTAAAACCCTGTAACATAATGTTTACACTGACTTTTGTCGTTTTTCTACTACACAAATAAGTCAAAAAACAATCATGAAACATTTTGAAATTATGTTAGAATTTGTATTCACCAAAGAAATTGAATTTAAAATCGGAGATTTGACAAATAAATCAAATCCTTCATGCCCATACATCCATTCTGATCGTTATCAATGCTATCGCGTAACAAACAAAAAATATCTCAAAGGAAAAACCAGTATGGTAAGAAAGGACTTGGCTGACGCTGCCATTGCAGCACATGCAATCACCACGGCCGATAAAAAGGCGAGGCAAGGCGAGGCCGCTTTGAAAGCAAGAGCTGCTGCTGCTGCAGCAGCAGCCGCTGCGACTTTCGATTGCGGTAAAACGCCGACGCGGTGACGATAGTGCGAGTCGTAGGAGAAGAAGAAGAAGAAGAAGAAGAAGAAGCGGTTGATGCACGTGAGATCTGCAGGATGCAAGAACGTCCGATGGATTTGTCCGATCAACGGTGGTATTAGATAAGATGCTATGATTTAGTTTTACGCTGGTTTTTGGCGTTGTTTATTATAGCTAGAAGGTGGGTTAAAAGGATTTGGAAATTTTTGTATTTCTTATTTATTTGACGGATGAACTGTATGCGTACGAATGAGAAAGTTTTTATTATATGGCTTTTATCGATGCCTATGATTATTCCGATGTGGAGCAGTTTTTCTGCTCTATTTGATGATACTTTTTATGATAACATCTATTGTATTCACCTGTCTCTTGTGTCTTTAATAAACGCATGAATATTCATAGGAATTTTATAATAGTAAGTAAATTGGTTTGGAAACTCGTAATTGTTATAATACTTTTTATAAAAGAATTGAAAATCGTTTATTTCCCTGCCTGTATGCTTCAGTCAATTAATTCGAAGACTATGATAAAATTTTAAGCCCAATTAAAGATATTTGGATCTCCAATTACGCAACAAAGTTCAGAGCATTAATTTCAATGTCACAAACACATCTTATTTATCTTTTTGGTTTCACGATTTGTATTTCTATTGTACTGCAATTTCTACTGACCTATCTACAATTTCCAATTTTCTATAAAACATACGTCAATCCATTGAAACATTGAAAAAGTATTCGCTTTCCCTCGCGTCTAACACAACATTTTCTTCCTCTCTCGACTCTCAGCGCGAAAAAATCACTTCAACCAGACAATAATCTGCTCTTTCCCGGAATTAGCAGAGTCAATTAGAATGCAACGTGCGCCCGGCTTTTTCAAACCATATAATCGAACGAAACAAAAGGTGTCCGTCTCTGAAAAATGACGACGCGTGAGCGCGCGAGTTCCATTCATAGCACACGCCATTGAACTTGCGAAAGTGGACCGCACTTCATATAGAAATCCTCGGAGTGAAAAAATCGCGCTTATGACGCGAGGAAAATGCGCGATCGCCTCGGTCTAACGCTTGCGAGTGCCTCGGCTTTCTGATGCGCGCACGCGTGTCACTGGGTTACTGGATTTCCCGGCGTATATGCCACGGGTGGTCGTTACGCGCCACCACGTGTGTATAGTAAGTGTCTCCTCGCGACTGTCGCCGAAGGATTTTCTCTCTCTCTCTCTCTCGGCTTTTGCGAGTAAGAGAGCGATTCGTCGCGTTGGTTCGTCTCGGTCGACGGAGATTACGGCAAAGAGGAATGCATTTCTATCAGTAGGAAATTGTCGTTAGGGTATGTTACTACGAGAAAAAACTAAAGGCCACCTTAATGACAAAAGATTGCACCTCTTTAAACTCGATTCCCGACACCTAGTTATTTTTTTGAAAATGATTTGTTTTGAATTAATTCAATAAAATTTTAAACCAATTTATGGTTACATTCACACACTTAGCCTACTCAACAACAATTGAATTTTAGTAATTTTATAGTTTCTCGAACTTGATAAAATATGATACTTTGGCGGATTATACCTTGGTATAAGCTTAATAGTCATTTCTAAAGACTATTTTCTATTATCACCAATTAAACTATCACGGATTATAGGATAATTGTTATACCGATCAATTTTATCATTAAGTCGTTTTAATTATAGAAGTATGTGAGTTTGAATTGATGTAATATGGGTTGCATCACTTTACTCCAACAATTACAAGATTGGATAACAGTAAATTCTCTCAAATATTCTCATTAATCAAATGATATTAATCAACTAATGATATATAGAATCGTTTCAGTATCAATGCATCTTATATGTATGTTCTAACATTCTACAGATATGAAAGTGTAAGAGAAGACACAATAAATAGGTTGTTTGCTTTAACATAAATCCAAGGCAATGACGCGTCTCACGTCAAAGAATTGCCTGCAATGTAGATGTAGATCTAGCTCATGAAGTTCAAGTGAGTAATTACGCCAAGAACCACAATTACACCTTAAATCACAGCGCATCACGTCGCGCATTTGCCAAGTCCTAACGATCTTTTGTCTCGCACGGAGAGAAAAAAAAGCGAACCCCGATGTTAATGTGACAGGCATCGCCCTCCTGTCTACCTCAAAATGTTCTTCCTCGAACGCCTCGTTTCTCTCCCCACCTTTATCTCCTCCTTTCTTATGACCTTACGGGATTCCCGCATTTCACTTTAATTTTCTCGTTCATTTTCTTTTATCTCGGAGGTGGCACTTACTCCCATAATCTGATCGCTTTTCTCAAAGATACTCACTGATTTCCGAGACAATTGCCAGGCTACCGTTAGCTTCCCGCGGGCGCCTCCATCCGCCTTCTGTGTGTGTATGTGTGTGTATGTGTGTGTATGTGTGTGTGTACGGTGTGTGTGAGTATGTGTGTATGTATGTGCGTACGTGTATGCCGAGGTCATGTGTGAAGATTCAGACATCTCGGTGGATTTAGACTGTCTTAACGCTTCTATCAGATTCAGCGTGTAGTTTCTTTTATCCACTGTGGATTCCGAAAATTCTCCTGGCGATTCTCGTGCACTTGGTAATACATTTGATTATTAATAAAACAGCACCGTTAGTCGCTAAAAGCATTTCCAATTTTCGTGGTAATTTTTCTTAAGAGTTTCTCCGTTGAAAGTAACTTAGTTGCGAGACGTCTGAAAACCCGTTTTATTACATGCCAGCTACAGTATATGCAATAAAACTTTGTTATTGAGTAGTAATACATCACCATACACAGATTTGGTATATAGCCAGACATAAACCACTGAACGAGATCGGCATCATTTGTAACTTCTAATTATTCAGTAAAACGTACGAACTATTGATATTCCAAACTCCCCAGATTGTATCTCATGGACACGAACTTTTGCCAAGTGACCACTAATCCTTCTTACACGGAAAAGAAACCAATATTTCACTCTGCCTCGACCCATGAGTTTAACCTCGATAGAGCGAAACAGACTCTCGCGAAGCGCTATACCAAGCGAGCGCACGCGCAGACTTATCGACACGGAATAATCGATGGTACGTGTTATTCTTTCACTTCCCTTTCCTTTCCGGGACGCTGTACGGAGATTTGTTTTCAGTAATCACTTTCTACATAAACGACCATTTGTCTTCGATCGGTCGCGTGTCCGCTCGATATTTTATTCAATGCGCGCGCGCGTGCCTCCGGCGCCGCTGCCGTGGTGCACTTTCGATCCGCACTATCTCCCGAGAGCAGAGGAAGGTACTTAGCGGACGATGGTTTTGTGTTGCTTTGGAGTTTGCCGTTAAGTTACATGTCCTGTTGAGAAGTCTACAAGTTTCGTTTGGTTTCAGAAATTCAAAGATAATTACTACTTTCGTATGATTTTTGTTTAAAACCTATGAATGACGATATTAAGAAGGTGTTGTGGCTTGTTTTTGCATATTAGTTGTATTCATCTTTTGATCTTCTATATGTTTAATCGATGTGATTGTTACCCAACTAATAAAATATTACTGGCATGTCATATCATTCCTGGATTTAAAAGCATTTGGTTTTTTTATGATAACTGTATTTCAGACTATTTCAGTTAATCAATAATGTAACTATAATCCTTAATGAAAATAATTTTAATATCTTTAGATATTGACGTCTTAAATATATGCTATCAGGTTATTCATTTCAAATATTCTTTCCTCTCATGTAACCCGCTAAATTTCTAAACAATTCTTTAAAAGTTTACATTGCCAACTTATCTCTAGAGGAAACGAGATGACTTCGGCATCCAGAAACACCTCTTTCTAATGAAATTCAAAAAGAAACAGATTCCTCCGAGACATTTACCCAATCATGACCTTCATCTAAGCAAATCACATCGGCCTTCCGGTCGAAAGCGAGAGAAGCGACACGAGACGACATTGATCTCGTCCTCTTCGTCGTCGTCGTCGGGCGTTGTGATTTACACCTCGTAAAGCGACCAGAGTCGGCACTTAACAATACCGCGACTGCTAATTGCCGCGCCAATTAAGGCGACGAATTCTCTCCCGTTACAGAGAGGGATGAGAAAGTCGCTCGAATCAGGAGCTAGAAGAAGGTTGATTAGAATGGAATGGTATGGAAGCTCGTAAAGAGAGTAAAGTAAAACGGAGTCTCGGAGATTACTGTATAACAGTGGCCGCAAGTGTGCTGTGATTGTAGAAAATTAGCAGAATTTGGCCAGAAATAAATGACTCGTTCGAGACTCAGTATACGATCTTTTTACCGTTGAAAAGGATTGTTTGGCCATTATTTTTTGCACGCATCTAGAATCGTTGTTAACTTGCACGACTTAATTCGCCTACTTCTGAAAAGTTTCAATATACAAATAGCTTTGTAATAAGTATTGATTAAAATATCTTCCTTTCAAGGGGCTTCATTATCGGTTAAGTATATGTACTGCACTTACTATGGTTGTAAATAAATTTCCCTCTTATACTTACAAAATCTGTCCAATCATCTTGCCTTTCGTATACGTGATGGCAGCTTTCGTACGGATCAGGATCGTAAAACGTTGCGGATCCTCGTGGTTTTATTTTTACGAGCTATATAGTACCATAAGAAGAAAATTAACCCCGCTTGTTTGATCGACTGTACAAGAGCGATTAGGAATTTTTCTGCTCCCTGACCTAACCCAACGCCGAGCGAAGGATTAAGTGTAGCTCCGCAGTACCTGCTACATAAGCCATTTTTCCGCCTCCTTTCTCATAGTATCGTATTATCTCTATGAAAATGTTGAAGACGTCGCTCGGGCTCTTGGCGATACTTGAGTTACTAATATAGGACGTTTTTTCTAAAATACTTGTATAATTAAATAAACTTAATAGTTTAATTTTTATGGAAAAGAGAGCAAATTTTCTATACGTATTTTTTTTTTGCATACCTATAGCTATATCATGAAGTACATAAATTGTGTCCTACTAATTTCTGATGAGTCAGGAAGGTTAAATGTGAAACTCATGAACAAGTTAAGATTAATTTCTGGAATCAAGTTTCAGCAGTTACTTGAGAATATTATCATAGATTAATACGCCGAAACCTCTGATTATTCTCCTAAACGAATATGATCAGGTGAAAATTATCTCATCAAGTGAAAATAATACTCAGTTTCCAAAAGATATCTATATCCTACCGCAGATTTCTCTTACTTACTATCTCTGAAATTTGAATTTTATCTTTTGCAAGTTCGTGAAAATTTACATATCTCTATAGAATTCTACGAATTCCAAGCGAAGAAAATTGAAAATGCTACTTTCACGAGAGCAACATTTTGCATTCTCGTACTTTTAAAAGAGATTATTTTCAATTGAAATATTTAATTCTATTTCAAGACATAAATACCAAAATACTCCTTTATGAATAAAGAACCAAACCAATCCCTTGCAAATAACCCCTTCGATGTTCACTTGGTCAGTAGTGCATCGCATCGTCTTCCATCATAATGCTTGCATTTTTCATCGAAAGCGCAGCACAAAAGGTAGGCCATCGTTCGCTCGGTCTCCGCGCTTCTACAGCTCATCGGCAAGGCAGTTATCGGCGGCTCGCAGAGCGCTGGCTCGAATAACACCTGGTATCATGTAACGCCATCGAGCATGAAAAAGCTGGGGGCCTAAGCGCGCGCAAGCGGGCCCCAATCTGCTTTCTAGCCAATTGGTTCCGGGCCGCGGTCACGCTACCAATGCATGTGTGTGTGAGTGGTGGCTATTATGGTCAGTGTGTATGGCTGTCACAGCGGGAAAATATATCGCGGATTGCACCTGTTGGGAGAACAAGCAGCGAGGATTATGAAGGATTGTGTAAGGAAGGGGTATACACGCACAGTCGCATGATAATTGATTGTCCGTGGTCGCGGCTGCGGCTGTAGCGGCGCGAAAGCATGAGTTTTATTTTTCAATTAGGGCAGGTAGTTGGTAAATTTTTTGCATGTCATTTCTGTAAAATACGCCCGGGAGGTTTGCTTAAAAGACTAGATTTATTTCTGTCAAGTCTGTGCTTTCCTAAAGAGATGCAGCTGTCTTGTGTAGGACGATAACGCGGATTGAATGCGATTTGTCGGACGTCAAGTTGCCGATACCGCATGTAATGTATGATTATTCGAAAGTTTATTTCAATTTCCACTCGCGGGCTATTGTACAAAAATGCGATCCCATTATGGTATCACCTTTCATCCTCGATCTCATCGCGCGCAGCTGCAGAATTATGCCTGAGCGGCGAGCGTTTGCCCGTACGCACTAATCAATGCGCGATTAAGTGTGCGAAAGGGAACGAAAAATGGCGAAACAGAGACGCGGGAAAATTGAGCGAGGAGTAGCAGCAGCGAGGTGCAAAGAAAGCAAAATTATGGGAGAAAATGTAGGCAATGTGAGTAAAAAGGCGCTCGGGATGAAAGTACACTTCGCAAAAAGTCTCGCACGACGCATTAAATAAGTCATCCTCTGTTTTCTAATGAAAAACGTTGTGCATCTTCCCGGTAATAATCTGTCATAGAAACTGGCGCTGGCATTGAAGCTACTCGTTGGAAAAAATCGAAAATTAAATTAACCGTTTCAGGTTTGATGTTAATGGATATGATCGTAACGAGCTATCAGTTTTAGAAAAATAGTGGTAATTTAGAGAGCTAATAGACATATTTATTGGATAAAAATATCGCTGTCATCTATTTTCTAGATTAAAGATTCTAGATTACAGCAAAATATATCATTATGATACGATGATGATCTTTTACCAAAATAACAAGTTGCGTGAAATGTCGTATGAGAAACAGTTTTGGCACAGGCATAAACACACAAAATATAATGTAAAACTAAATTGTTGATTTTTACACCATCTATGCGTTATTAACGCCAAGGTATTTACCGTAAACTTCCGCAATAGGCTCGTAAAAAGGTGATTTGCTAAGCTGTAAATTTCTGCTTACCTTTTGTGGGTACGCGCACGTCATACATTTTGACAGTATAAGCATACCTTTTGACCTATGCCATATAATTATGATTAAGGATGTACTAATTATGCATAATGCATCGTAAGACCGAAATGAAAAATTTCGTAAAAGACTCATGAATTAACGGAAGAACATGTTTTATCTTTGGACTGCGAAAGTTCGAAGAATTCTCAGCAAATAAGATCTGATTATGTAAATTATTATTAATACGAAAATTTATTATACTTTCCATATTTGATGAGAAGTTAAAAATAAAAAAAAAATAAAAGAAATAATGCCTTGATTTAATTTTTTTACTAAAATTTCTTGTTTAATGTCTTGATTATTACATGCATAAGTGTTTTTGGATCCATGGGCTTATTGTTTGATTTGAATACATATATTGACTCGTAGAAGAAGGTCAACGCGGGAAGTCTTTAACACATTCTTAACTTTAGTCGAGAAAGCATGATTATCCATATATTATATGTGTTTCATGTACTAATCTACAGCCAAGTATAAATATGCATAGACTTTATTGACAATAAATTGTACCTAAGGCTACCTATTATTAATTGTGAAAGTTGTGTTAAACGTTACAAAAAATAAACGTCAACAACAAGTTAGCCTCAATGTATACTTTGAAACTACGAAGTTTCTGTTGTTATATTAGGTTGTTATTTTCAGCATTGCCAAAGTATGTCGAACCTGCATGAGGATTGTAAAAGTATGTAATATATTTTCAACACTTTCATAAACTTCAGTTATTACAAACATTGAAAACGTCATTATTACCTGTCAAAAATAATTTGAACAGCATTTTTTTCAAATATTCTTATTGAATTTATCCTTTTATTCGATAATTTATCTTACAAGTAAAAAGTTTATTCTTAATCATTGTTTCCTCCCATTCGAGAATATTCGTTAACAGCAGAGAAGTATCCATATAAACCTGCTTTAAATGATCAATCGCTGACAACATGAACTATGCCTTAAAAAATGGACTTTCAACAAATTAAAATCAATGACAACAAGTTCCCAGCGTTGACGAGCATCCTCCATTATTGCATCTTTCGCACTTGACATAAGTAATTACTCCTCTTACATATCCAATTTGCGATTCGTCAGATACACATATACCCACAAGAAGAAGAAATCCTTTCTCTTCGCGTACCAATTTCTCGCACGCTGCGCGCTCGCACGAGTTCACTCGCCGCCGCAAACTTCATCATCATTGTTCCCACGCGATCCCCAAAAAATCTCTCCCTCTCCCTCTCACCCTCGATTCGCACATACGTACACACGCCGAGAAGTTTCTGTGGAGAGAGAGAGAGAGACATACTACCTCGCGTCTTCAATCGCTCGCTTGCGTGCGTATATATACGTACGACCCAGTTGTAAATGGGTGACTGGCCCGGTTTAACGCATCTCTCACATACACACTCGTAGCCAAAGAGAGACGTTTTCTCAGCAAACGCGGTACTACACAGTCATATCGCCGATTATTTTGAAAAGGAGCCTTTGATTTCGGCGCGCGGAGAGATCGATCGGAGAGTCACGATCGCTGCATGCTGATCACGGCATGTGTATGCGAGACCTCACAGCTCGAATCAGACTTTTGTCTACTTGGGTGCTGTGAAGATAGTTAGTCTCTATTAGTTCGCTCGATTCGGTGATTGACAGAATTGACTCGCTACAGTTTGATCGAGTGGATTAGAGAATTATTAAGTTGTGCCCGGCTTCCAAACCTTGCCGAAGCGAAATATGCTCGATCGGTACCGGTTTCGTTTTAGTTTGGCTTTTTCTGACATAAAAAAATGACGATACTTTTGCATCTGATCTATTTTTCGATACTCCGAATGTGTTTCTGTAACTGTTCTTGATAAGTTGATGATAATTCAATTCAATAGTGGGCTTAATTAATGAGCCGAATTCAAATTTTTTATAGCCGATTAATAAAACATTATTTTTATTTGATCTTTCAGTAGTACTATTTATAAATATTAACGTTTAGTTACAAAGTAGTTACCGCAAATCATTTGAAAATCGGTTCCTACGTACTCATTTTTAGGGTGAAAAATAACGACCAGGATGCTGAAAAACAAAAAATCGGTAATATCAAATACCTTTTAGCGTCCCAACCACAACGTCTATTATAAACTGTCATTTTAACATTCAATAAAAGCTCATATCCCCGCAGTACTTCTACACTGTGTTCTACCAAATACCAAGTTTCTTACAGATTTCCTACCACTCCTACAGGCCGTTTTATCGCCGGCAATAAAATTTACACGCGCACTCCACTTAAACTTGAACGTGGCCCGTGGAGAACGAGATATACGCCTGCACACGCGCGCATATTTACTCGCTCCTCCTCTCTGAGTGAGTGTCTGTGTGTAATCGCTTTTCCCGTGGCGGCGGTGGCACATGCGCTAAGCATCGCCCTCATCACGTATTCCGTAAAATGGAAATGGCTCGCGCCGCGATGCAAGTAAAAGCGAAATAAACGAACCCATCCCCCTCCCGGCGCAGCCGCTCGAGACTCTTCATTTCCAGCAATTAGGAGATACGCGAAAATTTCTCCTTCTTACCTACACACACATACTTACGTATACGCGTAGAAATCGGTGCATCCTATAACCTAGAAATGCTCCCTGCCGGGAGCGAGCGAGTGGGAGGGAAAAAAAATCTGCCTATCGCTAATGACCGTTAAAAGCCCGAAAGAAAGAGGCGAGCGATTTCACGCGCGGCCGGACCTAACAATGCCCGTCTTTTTTTGCGCACGCGCGAATAACGCTGGATAAACGATACACGTTTTGCGCGTGCACTGGAAATTAAGAGCTTTGAATTACGAGCGATAAAATTTCCGCGGTGTTGACTTTACGATGATTTTTTTCTCATTGCCTGCTCCTTTTTTCCTCCTCTCTCACCTCGCTGCTTCTGTTCGTGACCGCGCCGCGGCCTGTTAATTATTCTGAAAGCGAGACTCATTGTTTACATCCGTAATCGTTTCGGTTTTACGCGGAGAGACGCTGGCAGAGAGCCGGCTAATTACTCCTCGGAGATTTATTGCGTAATAGTAGTGCAATAATATCCCGAGCGATGAGTATAAGAAGCTATGTATACCGATTTTATGAATGATTTATTGGTATTAGGAGCGAGCGTTTAGGAGATCCATGAATAGGCAAGGAGTTTTTTGTCCGTATGAAATGTTTAATTTGGGGTCTAAACACGCGCGTCGCTTACATTTTTCGAATACCAATTTGATGTTTTTCGACCGGTTGTTCCTGGCGTTCGCGCATTTACGCATAATTAACGACGCATTCGAATATTTGTGAAATATTAACACACTTTCTTGACACACAATTGGAGGGTACACCCAGGAAAACATATCCTTCTTAGACAATAAATTGTAATAACATTCAGGCATAGAAAGTTTGAAATATTTTAGTTCTATATTTATTTGTTTTTAAATATTTCCAAGTATTGCGGACGAAAATAATGACACACCATTTTCTATTTCATAGCTGAAAAATGGCAAGGATGTGCATTCTGTAGTGACGACGAGTAATGCTGCTCATTATTGGGTATATATTCAATTGCGGAAATATCATGGTTTTGATGAATCATAATCGTCATTTGAAATTTCGGTGTAATTCAAGATATTTATGATGAGTAAAAAATGATAGTATCTACTTTCTCGTAGATTCTAAAATCATTTAAATTTTCGATGATATTCATAAACTCTTCCTAAAGTATTATTTAGTCATCACAATTTTCAGAGATTTTATCGATAAATCACAAAAAAAACATTTAAAACATTCCTCGTAATTGTACTATAAATTTAATCTGTAATTCGTAATAATATAGTACCAGAATGTAAAGAAAACACGTAATCAAAGAACGTCGGCAAACCATATAGCGACCAAAAGAAGTAGAGAAATTTTTTGAACACAAGGTATGTGCGCAGATAATTACAGCGTATCGCTAATAAATGGCTTGGAAGCTCAGTCATGTTTGCTCATCCGTTTGAATCCCAAGCATCTCGTTCCAAATTGCGGCTTAATTTTACTTCCTCCGGGGAAAAAGTTTTTCTGTTCTAATTGAAACTTCTTATGTCCCGCGAATGCAATATTAAAACAGTATATCGCGATTTCCGTATTTATTCAGGCTACCCGCTACGACTACAAAAATTTCGTTCGACCAAAATAAACGACCGACATTTTCGAAAAAATTCTAAGAAACGAAAAAGAAACACAGATACATAAAGTACATTAAAATTCTTGCTAATATCCTCATTTCGCGTAATTTTTCGTTTACGAACCCCCGCAATATATACGGGAAAAACCGTCCACCCGTCGGTGCGGATTGCAAAAACTCCGGCCACCAACCACCAATATATATTCACGCGGGCTCCTCAATATCACGCTCTCGAAGTAGGTTGTTGCCGCCGCGGTGCCCGCGGGTCTGCCGAGACGAGTCGTTAACAGCGGTCCATTTTTTTTCTCTCTCTTTCCTTGCGCGAAACTCGAGTATGGCTGCGCGCGCTCCTCTTTTTTTCGAGCACCCGTGCGTGGACTTTCTCTGCTCCTGCTCCTGCTGCTGCTGCTGCTGCTG
>JAPYZO010003255.1:0-32189 GCA_030522905.1 Torymus flavipes
GAGGCGTAAACAGCGCGCGCACGTATAATCAAAGATTTACGGGCTAACGACGCGCACGCTTTTCCAGGAAATTCATGAGCCATAAAACCGAGGGCGGAAAATCCATCGGATTTTTCCGTGCGACGCGGGCTGGGTTAACGCTGCCTTTAAGAGCGACTTGCCCCCCACACCCCGTGCATAATGAGATTATGGCGTGTTATGAGAGGCGCAGGCTACCGCGAGATATCTCTATGTTTGCGCGTTGATGTTGTCGTCGATTAAAGGATACGGGAAAGATGTACGGCTAATAGTTCGGGAAGCAGCGATAGTTTACCAAAGCTGATTTTTTTATATATATGTGCAAATCCAGCGAAATCTGTGAAAAATCTACCAGATGTGATTTTTCTCGTTGTTTAGAGTTTATATAAGGGAAATTCGTGATTGTAAAGCGTCCATCGAATGGTATATTTTTCTAGAAAAAGACTTCTTTTTCATCTTCAAACCGCAGCCATTTAGTCCAACAACGATCGATTCAAAGTTTCAAAAAAGAAATTGAAACTAGAAAAAAAGGTGTTCCATTAATAATTTCCATTAAAAATGATGAGTTTTATATAAACCAATTATAGAGATTATGGTGAATCTTCAAGGATTTCTATCAAATTGCTCTTGAGTCATGTAAATCCATGCTCTTAAGATCGTCAAAATAAAATATTATTTTATTCTTTCACACCTGTCACTACACTGTAACTCGCCGAGGTTAAACCTGTCATTAAACTAAATTGGAATTTCGCGCTATCTGACAATCGAATAAAACAAAACGAACATCAAACCCTCTATTTGCAAAATTTTAACGAAATTTAATACGATCCCGACATATTTGAAAATTTTTGCAAGCTTTATGCGTACAGAATCAGAAATATTTATCGTCGATTAATAAATTAATTAAAACAAAATCGAGTGTACTCAATTTTATATAACCCTACACAATCACGTATACAATACTTTATTATCTCTCGATACCACGGAACACGTCAAATTCAAATCCTCAAATCGAATTCCTCGCCCCGTTACCATCCACCCACGCACCGACACTATATACAACGTAGATACGCATGGCGCAACTTTGTGAATGGCCGGATAACCCGGCAACGCCGGCGCGTATCGCATTAGTATTAACATCGGCGAGATTACTTCGGTCATTAGCGCGCCAGCGCGTCGCGCTTTATTTACGCACGGGCCAGTCCCTCCGCGACAATTGAATTGAAAAACGTATCCCCCCGTATATATGTGCTGGCCGATAATTAATATTCGGCGCAGCCAATTTATCGACGGCTGTACATGCTATATATGCTTCGCGACGAGTAATGACGACGATGATGATTATTTTTGGCTATCGAAGAGGCGGTGTGTGGTTTTTTAGGGCAGTAAATCGACCAGATTTAGATTGTCGAAGTGTTTAATATAAGTATATGATATTTTTATAGTGTTCATTATTTCTGTTGACTATTTTTAATTACTACTTACTAATACTTTTTAGTAATCAAATTATTTTAATGTCAATAATAGTTACATTGAAAATATTGGTATATACGTCTTTTGTTTGTAGCAATTGGTTTCGTTGAGGGCAATATCATTTTCCACATTGAAATGTGTACCTCCAATTCATTTAAATATAAGTAAAACATTATTCGTCTATATTACCATTTATAGTGCTATAATTCACAATTTAAAAGTGTTTCTTTTATTTAAGTATTATTTCAACACCAATATAAAATAATCGAAAAAACATTTGCAATGTTTTCAACAGAATTCACTCATTTTTATCATTAGCATACAATTATTCCACGCAACGTCCTATACTACTTCTATATCAATTAACTATCGCCATCAATTACGAACATGCACCCAATGCCAAAACAATAACAAACGCGCAAACCGAAACATTTTCCTTTACCCTACCTATCCGGAAATGCGCGGTCTATCCATCTTCAACATTGGTGAGAGGCTCTAAATTTTCTATAAACACCGAGCGCATTAGCTATGTTACATAATACTCGATTAGCATAATAGAGCGAGCGCCGCTCCTCTGCTGAATTATTAATGATCCGCGTCGCGTCGCCGAGGAGGTGGAGAATTAATCTCGGCGCTAGAGAGCCGCAGGTGCGAAAGTCAGATTTCGATCGGAGAGGTTTTACTTTCGCGTAAGCGCGCTGACAAACGACGCACGAGAGGAGCTTGATTTTATTGAGGGAAGAAGGGGTTTAATAGCTCGGTATATGTACGAGATTCGAGTGTAAACAGGAGCGTAAATGGGGAAGTGTGGTGATAGGTTTGATCGATCGCAGGCTGGTTCAAGAGATCTTGAATGGAGAACACTTGTTTATAGGTGAACGTTAAAAGAAGAATAATGTTGTTAATTAGAGATTGTACTTGTTTACTGATTGTTTATATTTATCTATGTTGCAGGTGTATAAATATTGTAGGAACTTTAATAATGAAGGATATCGAATGTTTCCTTGAGAAAAAATGCACCCTCTTATTTAATATAGCTTTTAAGATACAAAATGAAATTTTTTAAAGAAAATGTTATCCCATTTATTAAACATTAATTTATTTCACATCAAAAATCTATAATATCAAAATTATTTAAAAAAAATAATAATAATAATATAATAACTAACTTTTAATTGATTTACAACTGTGAAAAAACTAAATCTTCATCCCCTCTATCATTTCCAGAGACCTCAGATTTTTTCAATCGTCATAGTTTCCAAAAAACAAATCCCTATTATTGTTTATCTCCCTTCACGCAGACGTGTAAAACCCTGGGCAAGCGCTCTTTCAACGTGTATTTCCATTGTGTTACAGCTATTGTGCAGGCCTAAGCCCCTGGTATCGAAGCAGCACTGCTGCGCCACGAGCACCGGCGGCCTCGACGTCTGCAGCATCGCAGGATTAGATATATCAGGTACTACATCTGTCAATCTTTATTATGCATTTCTTTTTTCACATAATGTGTTAAAGTTTGTCGAAAATCAAACGTACAATTTCATTTCAGTACATTCAATACATCATTACTAACAAAAACGTAAGGGTAATGATAATAATCATTATATAGATAATAACGATTATAATCAGCTATTGAAGATAAATAAGCTAGATGCCAAGACATTTCGATCTGATTAAAAAACTATAAAGCACAACAGTCACCTCTTCTCTCTAATCGGCCAAAACTCCTCACAACCCAGCAATTGAAAATGCCGAAAAAACCGTCGAAACCCTTTAAAGATCCTAATCCCGAGAAGCACGCCGCGCGTGACTAAACCACGCGCGGCAATCGCGCTCGCTCGAGCAATATCCGGTTCCGCGCCCGTGGCGCGCGCAATTATCGGCATTCATTAAGCCGCGGCCGATAAAACGCCCTCGCTCTCTCGTCGTCCTAACGATCGCTTCTTTCGCGCAAATGACGATTCGCGGCGATCGATCGATCGGTAATAACTAATGTGATTAAGGTGATGTGAAACCTTAATTTCAATATTTTTTAAATCAACATTCAAACGTTTATTTGGAAAAAGACGAACGTCAAGCGCTTCATACACGTAAACACTATATTCAGAAATTTTTTTTGAGTGATTCTATTAGCATTTTCGTTAGCTATGCTCGTTTTAAAAATAGGTCAATTGCAGAGACCTACTTACCGACAGTACGGTTTTTATTTATTTACATAAATTCTCATGATTTTTTTTTTAAAGACGAACTTCAAGCGCTCAGTATATGTAACTACTATACTTAATTTTTTTTTTTTTTAGTAATTCTATTATTATTTGCAAGAGATATATAGACATTCTAAAATTATGTCGGTAAGCACATTACCCGCGAGTGGAGGAGGACAAATGTTTGCGCTCAAGTGAGCAATGCTCTGGGCGCCCTGAGAGATCAATTAATTAGCGGCGACGAATGCGCCGGTGTGTTTTATTCGGAGGTCCCTTTTTTTTAGGTGGGAGTAGTCGGAACTGGAGGAGGGTTGATGCACGGTTTTTTAATTACCCTGCGGTCGGGGGCTGCTTTATTTTCGTCTTTGGGATGTTTTTTTTTACGTAAAGGCGATTTTGAAGAAAAAGTTGTCGTGAGTATAAAGTTGAGTCGCATCCGCGGGTATGTCCTTTATGAAGTGCTTTGAAAAGTGTAATCGCGAACTTTCGTTGTCATTTTAAGTTTTAAAGTATTTTTAAAAAGCCTAAAGGTCTTTTAAATTGTTATAAGAAACTTCCACTAATTTACTTTAAAACCAGTTTTAGTGGAGGAGGAAGAAAAAAAGTTTTATATTTTCTTTTAATGCCTTATCGTACTTGCGTAATTATCCAGTGGTCTACTAAAATAAAATAGTTTTCAGAGACATTTTTATAGTTTTGTTTTATATCTTGTAGAATAAAGGTAAAAATAGCATAAGTTTTTCAGTACATGATAAAATTACTATGAAATTTTAATGCGAAGATTTTGAGATTTTAAATGGGATAAGTTGATTGAAAAAATCTTTATACCTGTGTCTATTGGCCAGTTTCTGCTTCCTTCATGCCTATTTTAAATAGACTAATTTCTGCCATGGTTATCTTAATAAATGCCAGAATTTTAGAAACGCATCTCTTTAGTCTAATCTATTGCTTATCCCAATCATTTTCTCGAACAGAAAATCTAATCCACAGATCTAGAAATTCACTTAAACCTAGATCTAGACTTACTGATGTTAATTACAGCAGCTATATTCTCAGTGCTTTGAAATGTCATTAATTATAATACCATCTAATTATTCGTGTTATAAACCTACTAGTAAGTTTGTGCGCGCTTTGCGCGCTCTTCCTTTATTCCTTCATTATATACCTATACAATTAATATTGAAATATTATGAATTCAAAATTCATTTTACTTTTTAACATCGGCAAATTTATGCAATATTTTTTATTGAAACTGGAATTGTATTTATTTTATTCCTACAATACAAGAATTTGGAGATTAGAAATTTAACTGTAATCAGAACTTCATTCATTCATAGTATTTTCTTGTTATACAAAAAGTCATTAATACTATTTATGACTTATATTTTTAGTTTATATTTCATAATTCCAAACTTTGTGGGGTTTATTTGAACCAATCAACTAAGACGTTAAGCAAAAATCTAACGTCACCATCGACCAATCACGGGCTCCTTTTAAACGGACTTTACCAATCGCAAAGATTTTATTTTGGCTTCGCATTTCCGTCATCATTCTTCTAAGAGAAATAATGATATAAACAACCTATTTACTTGTAATCCAATCTTTTCTTCTGTAAAACCTTGAACATTAACAGTCCTTACATCAATTTTGCTCACCTTATTCCGAGAGTATTTTGAGGTTAATTATATAAAAGATCCTAATAACCTCATACCCCCACTGTGCACTTAACCCATACCTCACCCAATAAAAGTAAACACTAGAACCTAACACCATTATTCGCATTTCTCAGGTTTGGAACGCTACTCAATGGAGCGCTGCTCGCTAGCGCGTTGCTCCACGCTGTCTCTGGCGACGACTCCACCACTGCCCTGGGAGGTGACCCCAGGCGGGGTACTGATCACGTGAGGAAGGGACGCCGCCACGCAGACAGACGAGCTTCCTGACTCTCCGGACGACGAGATCAGTTAGTATAACGTGGCGGCGACGACGACGACTACTACGACGAATCCGCTGCCGGCATTGCCCGCACCACCGGCACCACCCGAAGACCTCATCATGTCAGCCATCGTCGGCCGTCGGCGACCCAGACGTCGACAGCACAGGTCGCAGAGTGGTAGCAACTCTCGCAGAAGAGGCGGCAGCGCGGGCGCGGGCCAGCACGCGACCTCCTTCAGGGCTGTCTGGGAGTCGCGGGGCCGACAGCGGAACGTCCTGCTCGCCTGGGCCTATGCCGACTGCCTCGCTTTCCTGCTCGTGCGCAATGGTGCCTGCTACGCCTGCGTCTTCCAGCGCGGCAGGAACGGCATCGCGGCCGCGACCGTCGAGAGGCTGTCGTAAGGATGATGATGTTGATGATGATGATGATGATGATGATGATGATGATGATAATGATGATGATGATGATGATGATGATGATTGTAATGGACTGGATAATGATGATGGTGATGATGATGGACTATGTAGTTGTGAAGCACGCACATATACAAGTTCTTGGTGGTTATGATGGTGGAGATGTGGGGATGATGATGATGGCGGGCGGGAGGTCTAGGGATTTTTGTTGCAAAGAGGTCGGTATTTCATTGAAGATGTTGCCAGTTGCGGTGTATGATGATATGTCGTTGATCGATGGCTGGATGAGTTGGCTGATGATTTTCCGGTTGGGTAACAATGGTGTTAGACTAAATTTATCCAAGTTTGGTAAACATTGCAATGGCTGGCAAAGTGTAATGCAAGTAGGGAAATCAAACTAAGGTAGGCAAAGATTAGTTAAAAAAAAATTTATAAAAAAAAACATTTGCCAACCATCGTCATATCTTTATTAATTTTTCCCTATTTTCTCAGAATTTGTTATTCTCGGTTAAACATTGATAAAAATTTCAATCACTAAAAATGAAGAGAGCTTGACAAAGTATGGTAAAAGTCGAAGAAGATAATATTGAGGCAGTGTTAATATTAACCAAACACTTTATTCACGCAAATCATATAATTATGCTATAGGCATAAAGAATAAATTAGATAAGTAGATTAATTTTGACACTACGAACTTTGCCTTACTATGAGTATTAATGGTAAAAATTTTGTTAAATAAATCTAGTACGACTTTTTGATTCTTTACAAAACTTGACGTGTTATAAAAATATATTATCAAACATTAAAAAAGTTATTAAACTGACACTAAAATATTTGCAATAAATTTAACATACATGAGAATTTACAAACTTTTTACTAAAACAATCGTGTTTTCTTGTACTATTTCATTTCGACCTCGCATGTCGATTCTAAATAAACCGAGAGAAGTGCGTCATAGTCGATAATACCGGAAGGTGTCTGCGCATTCTTCAAATAGAACGTTTCCAACGAATGCTCTATTGGAAAGCACTTGCAGAGTGAATGCCAGCCAACGAATCTTTTCTGCTCGTTCAGGTGAATTTGATTGATCCTACATTAAGTTGATCATTGTTTCACAGTTGGATAGATGCCCGAGTTGGCGTTATTCTCAGATCTGTTGCAGCAGCTGTTTTCAGTCCGATTCTGTATGTATTACTTTCTCAAAATAGAATCTTTTGCATAAGCGTAATCTTCAAAAATATACTGTTGTAAGACTCTATTTTAAAGATAATTACAACAATGCGTTTATTTATGAAAGATAACATCTTCAATGAAAAACCGAAATCTTGTGACTAAAATGATTATATAATATTTGTGTATCAAAAAATTTGATTTTTTATTGACGTCGCAGGAAAATATTTTCAGATGTACAACATACTAATGATCATGATTGTAAATTAATGAAAACTAGAACACATAAGTAACACAATAAAATAATAATAATAATCTTGTAATAATTATCTTTAGATAAGCATTGATTTTATAGATGACTTATCGACTCTATACAATATAAATGATCATGTTAAAGGATACAGACGCAACTGAAAATAATTTCTCGGATATTATATAGATAGACAATGGCGATAAAATATTTTAGTTGTATACTTTTAATTAAAACGTCGTAGTTTGATATAAAACTATACAACAGTGTTAGATACAAGTAAATCTAATCATCCACCAACCATACAACTAAACTATGTTATCAGCCACAGTTCCATACGTTCAAACATAGATTATTGTAATCAGCATATTTTTCTATTTATGTAACAAAGGTATCTCTCTTAATTATTATAATAATACATTGTACCGTTCGAGCACTTGATTACTGTATTTATAAATTATATCGTAAAGTCTATTAAAATGAAAAGAAAAACAGCCATTCGGTGATAAAAAAAAAAGCGTCGAGACACTTGTGTGCTGTATCATAATTTTTCCTTCGAATTAATGTTGAGCATTAATCCTTGTTAACCACGAGACAATTGCCGAAATAAACTAGAAGAGGGTACGAAAAAATGTCAACGGTGTTATATGCCGAAAAAAAAAACGAAAACCGCTGGTCGAGCCTCGAAACGAATATTGTGATGATACTCGCCACACGCGGGGTGGCCAATCCAGGACGCACAAAAAAGCGTCTGTCGCCCCCCATTAAAGCAATACGCACCGTGGAAAAAAAATACGAGAAAAAAACGCTGCCATTATTGCGAACGATTGTGTCGTTGCGTCGAGACCAATAATTATTGGGACTTCGTATAATATCAAGTATAGATGCGTTTTTGCTGATTGCGTATAATATATCTGTATCGATTATGTAAGTTTCAGGAGTCGGTCGTTAGATGGCGATTCTGTTTGACACAGAAAGAATCTTCTTGAATCAAAACTATTTTCTTGCAATAGGTTTTCTTGCAATGTTTGCGATATGTTGATTTAATCGGTTTGCGTTGAGTTTAAATGATGTTATTGTCCTATATTCCAGAAATCAAAGCTGTGCTCACTATTTATCAATCATGTCACATCATAAGTAGTTAAGCTTTGAACAGGTAGACCAATTTTTATCAAACATAATCATATTATAATCTCTATAGCATTCGAAATCAAATAATATAGTATGTAAAAATTTTTATTTGTTAAAAGGTAGATAAACTGTTAAATTGTTAAAAATTGATTTATTGATCTCAAGAATCAATTGAAGAATAAACTTCAACATTTATTAAAAATTATAATTAAGTTTACGATTGTTATCAGTATATAAAGGAATTTTACAAATTAACATAAATACAATATACAGTTATCTCTGCTGAGTTAAAATGTGCTCATGTTAAAAGCAGTCAGTCCTGTTACGCGAATAACAATATTTATTATATCAATGCAATTTAATTTCTCAATTTATTAAATTTTACAGAAAATCATCGACACGCATAACATTTCGGCAACACGAACATTCATTTAAATTCCGATTCGTCGGAATTCCAATTATAATTATAATAATCATTTATTAATGTCATGCAGTCGCGCTAAATGAAAAGTGCCCCGATACAATTCACTGCGCTACATGCAAATTTAGTTAACGCATGACGCTCAACATCGCAATTATAATGAAAAACGTGGAAAACGAGACGCAGAGCAAGAGAAAGAGAGAGAGAAACATTAACTCGCGCGCGAAGCCGAATTCGCACCCGATACTCTATATACACACACGCAGTTACGAGATATCACATTGTTGGAAGTTGCATACGCACACTCACTATACAAAGAAAAAAAAAGACAAACGCTCACATGTAAATAATCGTAAGTCCACCGATATGCGTCACTGCCCCTTTGATATGGCCTGTTGTCCCCGTAATTAAGGAAGAGAGGCGAGAAGAGTACGTACCGAGAGAATGTATTACACTCGCGAGGAGGAAATACCCACCCACACACATATATATATATATATATATATATATATATATATATATATATATATGATATAAAGATATACCGCGGGCACTAACGAGTTCTACTTAAGCACAAGAGCGAGAGAGTGAGAGTGTGGGATGATGATGATGATTTTTTGTAACGGCGAGAGATATATATGACACACGCGTACTTATATAAACCGACACAATGAAGAGAAGCAAACATAAGTCGCCGAGCGCGACGCGATCTACGTATATATATATAAATAAATATAATAATAGGATTATTACAATGAGATTTAAGTGAAGCACAATTGACTATAAACGTAAAGCGAAGAGCAAAGAATAAAAAAGAAAAAAAAGAAACGTTTAAGTATAGTAGATAAAAATGAATAAGTAAAGAAGTATAAATAATTTCATTATTATAATGAATTGATTATTAAGTAAGAACGTTTTTAGTACGTACGTTGGGATATGTAATATTGCCTTACCAATTAAAAACAGAGATGAAAAAGGAGAGAAAAGAACCGCGGGACGGATAGACATTCAACTTTAAAATTCAATCACTTATATATATATATAGGTATATCAAAAGTAAACGCAGAGATCGATATACATACGTAATATATAGATGTGTAAAATCATCCAGAGATGAAGATTTCGAAGTTCAAAGTCTATCGTAGTCTTGTGAGGTCAAAAAAAAAAAAGAAATCGTAAGAGGCGCTCGCCGAATTCTACTTGCTGTTGAAATGAAAGGGGAAGAAAGGGATAATTTTATTGTAAATAAATTGTACAATTGTCGCGTTCTCGTTCGTTCTGATGAGTATATCAAGCAATGGACCGTTTGGAAGGATATGGATCGTTTATTGTAAGCGTGTCAAGCAGCGACGATTCGTTTCGATTATCATATTTTGTTTCAATGATGTACTCGTAATGGATAAATAAATTGAGTATATTGAAATTATTGGAACGATCGCAGGGGGGGATTCACCTGACTTTTTTTTTCTCTATAGTCTTATTATTGAAGGAGACTTATTAATAAATCAAAAGTAGAAAGTATTGGATTGAATATTCATTCTGCACCCTACTATAATGATTATTACAAATCGTATAAGAAAAGTAAATTGAAAATCTGGTATTATTTTATGTATTTAATTGGTTTATTATCTATCTGTAACACAGTAGGTATCATAAAATTAATTTTTCAAAAATAGAAAATATGTAAGTAGATCAATTTCTTATTAATATTATTTTGCAAATTTTAATTTTTAATAAAACTATAAAATCTGTATGAAACTCTATTTACCGTGTAAATTGGAGTAGCAACAAACCGAAAGCAGTTGGTATATATAACTGTAAAAGTGAAACATCACTATTACCATGTGTTAGTGATGTGCATATACATACACATATACATATGCAACCGTTGACGAGGAAAATCAACGAACCGCGAAAATTAACTGTGGCGCATAGGATCGAAACGTGGAATTTGCGGAGAAGACCAAGTCCGTGTCTGTCACATATGTGGATTGTACATGGAGTTTTCCGGATGACTAAAAGCTAGAGAAGTAATCAACTATCAAAAATTATTTTGAAAATCCAAGTACAAAGTTAAATATTTATTTAGCGTTTCAAACAAAATAATTGCTTTAGTATAAAGGTATATACTAATTGATAAAGATAGTTAAATTGTTGTTGTAATTTTAATTTTCTTACTTTATAATAGCATAACAGCAGGAAATTATTCATTTCAAGTGTATAATTTTTCATTAAAATATTAAAACAATAAACCAATAATCTTACAATCTGTATAACGTAAAAGTCAATCATCTTAATCAACCTAGTTTTAATATAATTTATAATTTTCTCTTCTTTTATAAGAACCTAATCTTTATATCGTCAAGCAGAACTTACAATTTTTATACAATGATGCACAAAAAATATTAACTTATTGAAAATTAACTTTTCGCTCCACCTCGTATACCTAAACCAACTAACTCTTCGTTATCAAATTAGCTCCAGCCAATCATCCCAAATCGACGCAATTCCAATCCTATACCAGCAACCGCTCCAACGCTCACAC
The DNA here is from genome assembly GCA_030522905.1 of Torymus flavipes. NCBI lineage: Eukaryota > Metazoa > Arthropoda > Insecta > Hymenoptera > Torymidae > Torymus > Torymus flavipes. The sequence continues at coordinate 11,559 of JAPYZO010003255.1, forward strand.
GGAATTATCCGTGTATACGCGCGCAAAACACGTGCGAGGGCCGGCGAAAATTACAATACTGCGCCGCACCGCAGCTCCCGCATTTCCGCACACACACACACACGCGCATAGCCGGGGCAGATGTAATGTCGTGCTGTTTGCCCTTTGACGAGGGCTGCGAGCGAGCGATCGTTTTTGCTGTAGCGAATTGTTACGGGAAATGTCGCGCGAGGGTGTAATGGGGGAGAGCCAACGGCGAGTTCGCGCACGGCCAATTATAGTAATGGCTAGTTATTTTAGTTGGGGGAGTACCTACGCGTAGAATGTGCGGCTGGTATAGTTGTAATGTTTTTTTATTTGTTGGAATTTTAAATGGTAGAGTATATAACTTTGACTATTACTTAACAATGTTAAAGAAGTATAAAATACAATACGTGTGTAAAAAATACAATAAGGGTTTTACGATGTTTTTATATATTTGAAGTTTTTTTTTTAAATAAAGAACGAAAAGTTGGGGAATGAAATATATATCGTTAATTGAAGTAATTATACGAGAATATAGTTTTTATAGCGAAGTAAATTTCTTTTTAGAAAAAAAAAACTACCATCAATGAATTTTCAAGCGACGACATCGATAGTTTCAGTGTCAAAGATTTATCGAGACTTTTTCATTGAGTTTTAAAGTGCCATTTATCTTTTTAAGTGCTCCCGACTTTAGAAAATGTTATAAATGGAAAAATATTTTAGTATCTTTAATCATTAAAACTTTTTTATATAATTAATGGCGATTCTCGTTCATATACACTTTTATATTTTATATGTTAAATTACATTCAACGAAATGAATTCCATAAAAACGGTGAATACGATATACCTATCAATGGACTTTGTTGTAAGAGTTGAGTTTAACTAATAATAATAAAAATAAAATTTTTGGAATATTTAGAATTAGATGGCAACTGAACTTTTTTTAATTTTATATTTTTTGATGAAATTGATCCTGGAGAAAAATATATTGTAAAGAAAATATAATTTAATTTACATTGCAGTTTCTACCGCTATAAATGAAATTATAATTATTCGACATTTTCAAATGAATCGCGAGGATTATTAATTCTTTACTCTAGAATAAAAAATTCATTAAATAAATGGAATGTCAAAACTTACCTTATTTAGATTACAATTAAAATAAAATTAGCAAAATTAATATAAAATTAATTAGAAAATTATCAGAAACTTTCATGTTTCATAATTATGATTCTTGTAAATTAATTTAATACAATACAATGCAATATAATACAAGATAGCAATCTTGATTAATTAATTGATACTGACGTTATTTGCATGTTTTCGTAATTAAATAATTTTATAGTACAATGAATTATATGACTTCATCAGCATTATGTTAATCGTAATTATAAGGTCAATTTCCTGTGGTTTATGTACTTAGGTGTTTTGTTCCTCAAAATAGCGATTTACCCGGAAATTAATTCCCGTACATTAGGTATACTCTATTCTATGTAATATATATCGAATATATAGAGTAAAAAGTCACTTCGAAAATGATACTACATGATAATTTTTACTGAAAGTTATTAATAAAACAATGTTTTTCGATACTCGAAATTGTTTCTTATAATCAATAGAATTTTATTTATATTTATATTTTGAGTCAATTAACTTCACTAAATATCTTTTTTTCTTTAACATTTTGAATTATAATGTCAATTCATTTCGCGTGTGTAATAGGTAGCGGGTAATACAAAAATATGTCCTTAACCTTCAATATAAAGATTAATATACAACGCGCTGTATAAATATAACCCTCCGATAGTTTTTTGCTTCTTTGTTCGCACTTACTTATAGCAATATTTTACTCGAAATTTGAGATATAATAATAGCTAGCTTTAATCGTTTGATTATAATTGCGCTCATTCTCATATTAGTAATAATTAGTATCTCATAACAAAAAAGAAGTATTATTTTCCTACCTTAATAACTAAAGCGTCTGCTTCGCGTCGCCTTTCACAAAAACACATTGACAAAAAAAAACCCTTTCATTCACAAAACCACGCAGGTACCAACCGGCAAATGTCTACACATGCAAGATGCAACTTACCTCTATACATCGTACAATAGCTAGCAGACGACAATAACCCCGAGTACCTAACCTCTCCGTGAGATGGCGCGTCGACCCCCTTATCGACCGCGCCTGTGGCTATACCAGCCAGCCTGCCCAGCGGCCAGCTTATGTACCTAGTTGCTACTCCAGGCCCCCCGCGATAGAATAGAGTGCACGCGCGCGCGCGCCAGTCAGCCTCGCAGCCATCAGCACAGAGATACGCGCACGAGAGAGGGTTAATGACTCATTGCTAATGAGGGAGGAGCCGCGGAGGAGTAGAGACGCCACCGCCGCTGTCGGTTACTGCATGGAGCTTGGCGCAAAGTCCTTTTGCGAGGGATACCGCAGAGGCCAGAAGATTGCGTGGTGAGGAGCATATAGCAGTGTGTGCGCGGGAGGTGATAGAAGAAGTAAGTGTAACGGCTGCTGCTGCTGCTGCTATGGTGGGTGGAGTGTGTGGCATATAGGAGCGGCTTTCGGTGATGCACGCGAAATTCGTGATTCATGTACTTGATTAACAGCCGCGTGCGAGTGTGATTTTTTTATTAATCTTCGAGCGATGAATCACGTAGGTATAATAATCGTAATGCACAAATTTTCGCGCGACAGTGGGTATATGACGCTGTAGATGTACAAGTATCTATAGGAGCAAGCACGCGCGGGCAAGTATTTGGGTCAGTGTTTTAGAGAGTCAAAAAAGCGCAGATCTCTCGCGCGCGCGAGATAGAGAGAGATACGAGACGTTCCGCAGCAGCCTATACTCGCACAATGGAAGGGTACATATAACATGGCGCGCCCTTGTCCGCGCGGTGTCGAATATATATTGGCCGCTGGCGTGGCTCTCTTTCTCGCAAGTGCATCGTGTCGATTTTTTTTCCTTAAATAGCACCAGTCAAGAGGATTTGTATATACGTTTCAGTAGTGGCATTTTGTTTAGGAGGTGTTAGGATGAGCAGGTGGTTGAGTGGTTCTCTCTTTCTTTTTATTTTATTTGTGGTTTTGGAGTGGATGGTTGGAAAGATTGTATTTCAGGAAACAGTTTTTGGCTGTTGAATTGGAGCAGTTACAGTTATGGAACATAAAATGTGCTGAAGGCACTGATGATGTATGCGCAATTCAAATTTCAGAAATTACGGGAACTAAGCTAAACTATTGTATGTCGTTAAGGTCTGGGTAAATGTTGGGATAGTGTCGCAGGAGGCGTGGAATTACATTAGTTTAAACAAAGATGTCAGATGGCATTCCCATGTAAATGCAAATTTAAGGTAGTAAAAGTTATGGAGAGTTTATATAATAAAGGTCGTGGAATGCTGGGTGCGTTAGTACACATATAATTTGTTTAACTGACTTAGTTTCTACGTTGATTCAATTTTACAGCTTTTTGTGCTTTAAAATAGATAAAAACATTTTTAATTTATTTTTCAAATTATAATCTATACAAAAAAATAACAAATATATTCTAAATGCAAAAAACTTTTACAGGCCAACAACTATGCTTAGACACCAGGTGACTAAGATAGATGCAGATTCAATCAACTGGTATTAGCCAAAGTTTGATCAATGCTAATCCCTTTGACTCAGAGCAACATGATACCAGGTGCCTACTGATAGCAACAGATTTTGATAAACACAATTGAAGCAGTAAGCCACAATCAATCCCTTACTATTTACAAAGCAGAAATACCTCTTTTATTAAAACGTATTATTCTTATATGACCAAGCATCAAAATAGATTAGATGTATACCCTTGAGCTTATTTTATTAAAACAAACCATACGAGAAATATCGAAAATGGAAAAGCGACGCGTTGTTCGCGGCCTTTGAGCAACCTACTCAGTTTAACGCTAACGCTCGGTGGGAAACAAGCGCCGGGTGTACAGTTGTCTTTTTTAAATAATTTATTTTAATCGACGCATGATTAAATATTTTCCGGGTAAAGGAATAACATTTACGTTCACGAAAACGCAAAACGTAAGTTTATTATTATTTGGTAAAAAATTTTTCCAAGACGCATTTGATAAACGTTATTTGTTAAAATACACGGGAAATACACTATACTAATGATCTGATTGATATTAAAATATGCAAAATTCTTAATTAAAAATTCGGACCGATCCTGTAATAGATAACTAATTACAGTCGGGGGCATGTCTGCTTACACTGTGCGGAGAAAATAAAAAACGGTCATTTCGTTCTCTCCCCTCCCACGCGCCCGCATCCACCCTACACTACAACAGCTGAGGCGTCCCTCAATCAGAGCGGCAACACCGCGTAGCACCCTATTAAATACTTCGTCGTTTCAAAATTTTTCGTTTTTACGATTTCTCCAAAATGTACAGTAAACGAAAAATTTACAATAAATTATTTGCGTTTTTAGTAAATTCATAAGCATAAATTGTTAGTTTGTTTACTCATTTATTTTATGGCTAATTTATGTAAATTTAGTCTAAGTAATGTGTATTTTTTCAGATTCATTATCACACACCAAGCAGTGGAGACTAATCCATTAGAGACATACCAGGTGCCTATCCATACAGACAGTAATTTTGATAAGCACAATTGAGGAGGTGGTTACATACTAGGCTCTCAGGCACGATTCAGCAAATGCTTTCTTCCTGCAATTACTTTTATTGCGTCTATCCAAGCAATGAGTGAAATTGCTATTTAGAAATTTTAGAATTTCTTCTACTAGAATATTTGCAGATACCTTGGGAAATTGTATACACTTAAAAATAATATTTTTGAGGAATAAATTGAACCAATTACAATTGTACAAGAATTTTTCAAGTGCAAGGTTGGAACCTAGAAGTCATTTCAAAACAAAATAAGAGATTAGGTGCTTCTACGTAAAAAGCTTTTTGTAACTGCTGAAAATACAAAACAACCATCATGTCTTTAAGTGCTAGCGCAGAAAACTTAACTTCAGAGCCCCAGATGAGTGGCAGTGACACCAACATGTGTTTGGAATTAGCTCTGGAGGGTGAGCGTCTCTGCAAGGCTGGTGATTGCCGAGCTGGAGTGGCTTTCTTCCAGGCAGCTATACAAGCTGGCACTGACGACTTGAGAACACTGAGTGCCATTTATAGCCAACTAGGAAATGCCTATTTTTATCTTGGAGACTATGTAATGGCCATGCAGTATCACAAGCATGACCTGACCCTGGCAAGATCTATGGGTGACAAACTTGGTGAAGCAAAATCAAGTGGCAACTTGGGTAACACATTGAAAGTTATGGGAAAGTTTGACGAAGCCATGATATGCTGCAAGCGTCACTTGGAAATATCCAGAGAAATTGGTGATAAATTGAGTGAAGGTAGAGCCTTGTACAATTTGGGAAATGTGTATCATGCCAAAGGCAAGCAGCATGGCAGAATAGGACACCAAGGTCCTGGTGAGTATTCCCAAGAGGTCAAAGATTGCTTGCTTCAGGCTGTCAGCTATTACCAAGAGAATTTGGAATTGATGAAAGAACTAGGTGACTCGGCAGCTCAGGGAAGAGCCTGTGGTAATTTGGGAAACACATACTACTTATTGGGTGACTTTCAAAAGGCCATATACTACCATAACGAGCGACTGAAAATAGCCAGAGAATTCGGTGAGAAAGCCGCAGAGCGCAGAGCCAACAGCAATCTCGGCAATTCCCACATATTCCTGGGAGAATTCGAAAAAGCCGCACAGCACTACAGACGTACTCTAGTCCTCGCACAAGAACTCGGAGATCAGGCCTTCGAGGCTCAGGCATGTTACTCCCTTGGTAACACTTACACTCTGCTCAGGGACTACGCTGCAGCCATAGAGTACCACTTGAGACATCTGTCCATAGCACAGCAGCTGAAGGACCGAGTGGGTGAGGGTCGAGCTTGCTGGTCCCTAGGTAATGCTTACTCCGCCATGGGCAACCACGAGCAGGCGCTCTACTATGCCAAATTACATCTGCAAATCTCCAGGGAACTCGGTGACGCCATGGGCCAGGCAACCGCACAGATGAACGTCGTCGATCTGCAGAAGATGCTCGGCATCGAGAAGGCCGACGACGACAAGAAGAATCTCCTCAACGCCGCGTCAGCCAATATCGTCGCTTCGTCGCCTGGCAGATACCGTCTCCGCCGTCAGAGCATGGACAACCTCGACCTGATAAAGCTCACCCCGGACAGTAAATCCAAGGACAACGCGGAAGCTTACCGCTCTCGAGGCCAGCATCAGTCGCAGCAGCAGCAAGCCCAGAAGGAAGACGAAGACGAAGAAAACTTCTTCGACCTACTCTCCCGCTTCCAGTCGGGCCGCATGGACGACCAGCGCTGTGTGCTGCGCACCAATCAGAAGAAGAACAATAACGCCCTCAACAACCAGCAGAACAACGATAAGGATGAGGAGGACCTGCTCCAATTGATCGCCGGCATGCAGAGCAAACGCATGGACGAGCAACGTGTGACTCTGCCCTACCTCCCGGGTCTCAACACCACAAAGAACAAGGCGCCGGCCAATGCGACGAAGCAGTCGCTCGTCGACGACGACTCCTTCCTCGAGATGCTCGCGCGCTGCCAGAGCTCGCGACTCGAGGACCAGCGTAGTCCGCTGCCGTCCAATTGCCCCGTGCTCAAGGACGTAGACGAGCAAGAATCCTCGCAGAGCAACGATGACGACGCTGCTGGCGCTACTGTGCCCGAGGAGGATCTATTTGCTCTCATACAGAGGCTCCAGGCTGGACGCATGGAGGATCAGCGAGCTCGCGGACCCACCAAGATGTAAAACCTGGAGTTGAGAGAGATATATAGAGAAAGAGAGTCACTAGCGCATAAGTGTATATTGTGTATATATCCGTATTAATATTATTATTATTGTCCGTAGAGTTGTGTTTCGTAGTTGGAGGGGCCACACGTATTCTATTTTGGATGGATTGTCTTGATTTTTGTTTAATTTTAAGGTGTATCGAACGCGATATAAGCCAAATTTTAACGAACTTCCATTAACTTCGAGTATTGAAATTATTGCATTGACATGGTCTATTGAGATTGGTAGATTCGTATATAGATAAAAATAGAGATCAAATTGAAATTGTGATATCAAGACTGTTAGTACAGAACTACTACTCCCTTGAATTCTAAACGTCTATTTTCTTTGCATTTTTTCTAGAGATCATTTTTTAAATACAACGGTATTGACGTGCGATTTTTTACTTATTTTCGGATATATATAGATATTCTTTATATTTAGGTTAACAAATTTTTTGATACTTTTATTTTATACGGGAAATTTTTTTTTATACGCGTCCTCTAGTTTTAACATCGATTTTTTTTATATATGTTTTATCGTCTATAGACAACTGCCGCATACGTGGTATGCGTTCATGGCTTGTAAAAGTGTAACGTAGGTTGTCATTATCGTTATTTTGTACTGTAAGACGACAAATTAAACAATGTAACACATATGAAAGTGCAGACCCACTTGAAATATCGAACGATTAGGTTCGCATTAGACACAAAGCTTGAAAAGCTAACATGCAGAAAGCTACTTAGCGTAGGAGCTTCACTTAGATCTAGAAGCTTTGCACGGTAAAATATTTGGAGTCGAATTAGCGAATCACGTTTCGCGTTTTCTAATAGAGCTAAGACTTTAATTACTTAACTCGATAAATCAAAATGATGTATTTTCAAAGTGTTTTGATTAATTTAAAGACAGCTTCAAAAAGCTCAATATATACGTACAACTATTTTACTTTACATAAATATTTATTTTTTTAAAATCAAAATGTTACTGCTCTGTTAACAGTATTTTTAGATTACTAATTAGACGTATATATACATATACATATTAAAAAGAAAAATATTAAAATACTATAACTTTACGATGCTCGTAAATCAACATCTTCACGGGCCAAGCGTTCGACTCGCAAAAACAATTATTCTACGGTGCGCCGAGAACATTGTACATACATATATACAATCGCGCCACAAAATGTGTAAATAGACATGATGCATTATTGTAGAAAGTAGACGTAGGCGCACATTCCGAGAGCTTCTTGAGGCGGAAGCGCAAGTGCGGGAACTGTTCTGGCCTAGAGAATCAGCTTATTTGGTTTCAGGGTAGGAGTTCCTGTAATTGCCAAAGCTTTTTGTTCAATTATGCTTTAAAAAATTATCTTAAATTACATCTATTTCAATGAACTATCATCAGAGATTGATTTAATTTTAATAAACAAATTATAAAACATTGACACTAGAATCACCAAGTCTACAAAAGGAAAAAAAATGCGCAGAGTATTCTGGCTTCCGCAGCATAAATCTTTGAGAGTGCAATTAGATGAACACCTACTCCGAGGAAAGACACGGGGCGTCGCCACCGAGAGAAAAAGACGTATCGTGCGCGCGACCTTGACGGGTCGCACGCGCGCGCGCGCTTACTCGCGAGACAGAAAAAAAGGGAGAAAAGCCAGCGGGAAACTTATTGCCTCAAGAGACGTCAATTTAGAGTTTCTATATATACATACACATACACAGAGACGCATGAAAAACTGCGATAGTATTAGAAAAGCGAAGTGAGCAAGCAACCCCTGTATTACTCCGTTTCTTTTCTTTGTGTCTTCTCCCTCTGCGCCCTCATTTTTGTTTCCTCGTCCTTTGCTGTTATATGCGACACATTTTACGTTTTTAGAGAACTACTCGCGCGTAGGTAGATGCGCTTTAGAGGAAAGTAGCCACTCGGCGTCACTGCTCAGCAGGGCGCATACGTACCGTACATACATGTATTTATACCGGAGATAAGAAGACAGTTTATTAAAGTCTGGATTTTTTTTAACTCAAGTGAGACTTGCATTTTATTTCTGGATATACCCTTGATAATGTGTCTCCCCGAACTGCGTTTCGTCAAAAATTTTCTACTTTTTTTTTTCTTCTTTTCGTTAATATAAGTATTTAATTGATACTTTATAGAAGCTTTTTTAAACTGAGACTTTTTTAAAGGTCTATGATGTATTATTTTATATTTTAATCGAATTTTATTTTATTACTAATCTCAAATTTTGGTTAATAACCCATACATGATTTTTAAGTTACCAATATTTTTTATTTATCTTTTATACATTTTTTGCATAGAAAAAACCTTAAGTAGTAACTAAGATTTCTTTTGCTCTACCACTCTGTATTCGCTGTCAATTATGTAAAGATCCTTGTGCAGCAAGCATGTGAAAATCTTTCTTGCAGTTTCATTATTATCCTTGCCACCTGCAATGATTATTCAACAACCTAATAAGTATCTTTTAAAGTAAAAATTTATCAACGTCAGTAATGCAAATACTTACGAAGAACGGTGCATTCCTCGGCGTACTGTTTCTTTCTAGCGTCGTCGGAAATCAGATAATATTTGTTGACGTCTTCGTTGACGCTATCGTCATCATTCAACTGTAACAAATTTTGTCAACCATGTTAAATTACATTCTCCAAGAGTCTGATATGGAATTAGGAAATACACTTACAATGGAATATCTTTTTAGAATACATTTGGCGAAATTGTCCAATCTGCCGCTCTCGGGCAACTTTGCGTTGTACCTCACGCGATCGATATTTACTGCAAGAAATAATTATGATGTTCGTGATTCAATGACCATTAAGAATATTATTTTATCCTAAATTTTTAAATTAAAAATTATTTTTTCGGTGTGTACAGTTTATAATATATAAAACATAAATTTTATTTTTTTTAGTTTATCCACTTACTAAGTTTAGCTCCAGTTTGTTCGATGCAAGCATCTTCGGTCTGGTGTAATTTCTCTTGCAAACGAGGTCCAAATAATCCCTAAAATAATAGAAGAAAGCGGAAGTAATGCATAAAAATAAAATTGCATTAAAAATTAGCGCTTCCTTTACTAACGAGGAGATTAAATTGCAGTATTCCAAAAAATGAGTACAGTGTTACAGGTATAAGTTAAATTTAAGATGTTATTTTCTATTAAAAACATGCTAAATTTTTTTATAACCGATTATGGAACCTTCAGAAAATAAGTTTTATTTTACTTATATAATGTCTGATAATGTAAGGAATGATAGATGTTGAAAGAAGTATAGAGTTAATGAACTGGAAAAACATTTTAAATCCAAAATTATATAATTACAGATGCAGATGTCTATACTAAAGAAATAGTCATTCAAAGTTTCAATTTTTTTTTTTTATTCAATTTTAATGTATACGAAAGCTTATTTTGTTCCTTGAATATAATTATCTAAAATCGAATAAAAATAATTTTCTTTGCAAATTAAATATTTCAAAATTCAAAACAATTTTTACTTACATGAACAATAGAAAAGTAACAGACTAAAACACAAATTGTATAAAACTTCATTATACTTTTTCGTATTCGCTATAGTGTTGAACTTGAGCGTTTCTTAATGACTAACCGCCGAAAAGAACCGCGCAGTTATAATATCAGAAAAGACTTATTTAGTTTTTTGGCTGATAGCGTCGAACCTGCTGATATAAATTCATGAAAACCATTAGAGATAGTCATAAAAATGATACTTTATCAAGGGAAATGACGGGGATATTTGATACACACATAAAATATTATTATCATAATTATTTTCTCATTTGAAAATTTTAAATACATTTAAGAGAATATCAATATTACTTATCAGTTTATAGATTTATATACGTATATTTAATATGCTAAATGTATGTTGATTTGATTTTTCAATTTGGCCTAAACGATCTCGCACAGAGAAAAGATAGTATATTACGCACCGGGAGAAAAAAACTTGGGTGGCAAACACGAGATGTGGGCTAGCCGATTTTACTTCCATGGAGCATAGGTATATACTATTTTTCCTCACATCGAAGCCAAAAATGCCATATTTTTGTTTCGGAGCCGGGCGGGAATGAGGCACTTTCGACCCGGTGTGAGGAAAAAATAGTTTTCTCCACACGGCGCGTAAAGTGCGTGCTTTACACCCTGCGGGCGAAAAAAAACCTACGCATTTTACGCTCCTCGTGGAGAAAATAAGTATATGCACCACGGGAGTAAGTAAAGAATACCTCAGATCGCATATTTATGTGTGATCTGAGACATTCTTTACTTTTACTCCCTAAGTGCATAATCTACTATTTGTTCTTACGTTAACTTTCTGGCAACAATAATTACTTAAATTAATGGAATAATAGATTAAGTTTAAAGTATCTCACTGCCCGTTTCTTTGCAGCAGTTCTTTTTAATTTAAAAAATGTAAGAGTATCCGAATATCGGAATACTTCTACGAAGTCTTGTATTAAAAAAAAAATAAAAGTATAATAACTTGTAAATAAGACACCAAAAACTTATAATTATCATTGTCTAAATTACTGCATTGGTTTAGTCATTGCATATAGTATATCTACCCCCCCCCCCCCGCCAAACTGTTTGAACTTCGCTGCGCATCCTAATGGCGTCGTCTACGAAAATTTTCTCCTACTAGTCGGGGGTGGGGGTAAAATGGGCTAGGTAGCGGCAAGGGCCTGACCGGGAAAGCCGGCACGGCATCACATTTTAAGTTGGACGCTCGAGAAGGACGCTTGAAGCGAAAAACAACGTGGACGCATTCCAGTCCGTATACCGACAAAACGGACGAAGAGTAGGAATGCGATAAAGCGTCTCCAGATCTCTTAAGGTATTTATTGCATTTACGATAGCAATTTGCTGTTTTTTTTTTTTTTTTTGTCTTTTTGTAAAATCCGTGTTCATAATGAATAATGAATAAGTGGATTTAATCTCACATAATATAAATGATTTTGCTTCGGGAAAAACTATAAAATTAACAAATAGATGTGAAGCAAGTATCGAGTTCTGGAAAAAAATAGCTTTAATTTAAAATTATCATAGTCATTATGCATTGATATTTATTAAAACGTGCAAAAATCTAAAAATATCATGTCATTTTAGAAATCACCAATTAATAATGGTAACAATTATAATGGTCTCGGTCATCTGTATTGTCGGGTTCATCTAAATAAAATTTAAATTAAAATTAAATTTCAAAATTTAAGATATCTAAAATTAAAAAATTAACGCCTAAGTCAATTGCCATCAGCCGTTTGTGACAGAGAACGTCATAGAGTATGTCCATCTCTCTCTTTAGTACGCACGCCTGCCCTCTCTCTCTCTCTCTCTCTTTCTCTTCCTCTTTCTCTGCGTCCGCTATCCGAAACCAGAGGCGTCCCTCAGCTTGAGCGTGCTAGGGGGTAACGTCGTCTGCTTCCAAGTAGTGTTGCAGTGTAGCTCCGAAAATTTCGCTGCTTTATTTCGTGCTTCGAAACCATAGTGACTTAATTGTTCTTTGTTAAATTTTTACATTTTGTTGTACGGATTGTTAGCTTACTAGGAGTATTAAATGTAAATACGAGTGTGTTTCAAAAACTTTATGTTTGACTCTTCCAATGCACTCCGTTGATGGTGCTCTTTCTCTCCAGGTACGCTCGCTACCGACGCTCAAGACAATCTGCCAACCTCCCCGGCTCTTTGTCGCCTTGTAGCCACGCTCGCTAATTCGGCTGTACCACACCGTTTGATCCTTTTTACGTTTTCTCCGAATCCAGGAAATTTCCGGGACAAGGCAATAAATAAGGGTAGCGTTACTGTCCGGTGCTTGAGTCCTATTGAAGAGCGGAGATAGTGATGTTTTGCCAATCTAGATAATTAAGCGCAAGATGGGATTCTATTGTTTTCTTCCTTCCGGCTGATTAAGCTGCGCTTCAGAATAAATATTTGCAAAGTTTCTAGTCAAAATTACAGAGAAATTTTGTGATTTTTCGTTCCAAGAATTTTTAAAAGTGTCCTTAAAATTTATATTGAAAACTCCACAAAATGATGGATAATTAAATTACGCAGTGCAATCTAATTGAGAAAAATCGCTAATCGCAGTAGTAATCGATTTATAAGAAATTGCCAATGTCCAGCTGATACGTGATAGGTCACATTCCGTAACAATACTTATAGCATCCTAGAGTTTTCGGATTTACCATGAATCTAAACCTCAAAGTAGACTTTGAAAAATGAAGATAGTAGATACAATATGGGATACAACATATTTGTAATTGCACAAATTTGAATTTGATCCATAATTGAATCTGAATAATATATTGGATAAATTATCAAAAATTAAAAATCTGTCTTCTGATTTTGATTCAACGACCACAAAAATATAAATTTTACGGAATGATCGTAAAGTTGGATTGATTCAGAGTTTGGCTGCAAACTAATACCCACCTTGATGGTCATTCTCTTTTCACATCTGACTAGAGTCATATTCATGTTTATCTCATCAAAAGTAGTTGGATGAGCCAAAAATTGGTTTTCATTTACATTTTTAAATATAATATAAATTTCAAATACCCTTCGTTCATCGAATAATTCGAGTTAATTCTAGTTCCATTACAGTGAATACCCAAGAAGTAACGCAAAATGAATAACTTCAGTGACGTCGACGATCAGCTGATAAATTTTATCAACTTAGGGCTCGTCGAGCAGATCAGCTGCTCGCACGCATTGTCCGCCGTGCCAAAGGACTCCCGCTTCATCGACTACCAGCTCGTTCGACTGGCGGTGCAACGCAACGAGACCAAGATAGCCCAGCTGTTGATCGATAGAGGCTTCAGGGTGAACCCCGACACAACGGGACGCGACCTCACCGACACGCCACTTCATTTTGCGGTTGAACGCCGGAATGACGAAATGTTGCGACTGCTTCTGAAGCATTTGGCATCAGTGGAATATAAGAATGAACACGGATTGACAGCACTGCAGACGGCTGTCAAAATGGGCAACTTCGTCGCCGTTGACACGATCATGCGCGAACTGGAATCTCGCAATTACTTGCAGCGTTTGGTAGAAATGGAACATCTGTCAACTATGCACGTGGCCTGTCTGCGCGGCGACGTAAAGGATTTTAATCGCGTGCTAGAGTAAGTATTATACAATTTAAATGTATCTTGATGGTTACGATTAAACTTTGTCCAAGTTATTCGAGAAGCTTTATTTGAAAAGCTCTTCTTTGTAATTGAAGGATAATTTCATTTTATTGTGAATGCTAATATCATTTTTTGTCGTTTTCGTTATTTGTTGCTATAGAAAAATATTAATAAATCCCTTCAAAAGAAGAGATTATCAAAGTGATAGATAAAGATATTCGACTGCGCATGCGCAGTACATGGGGCGCGCAACGTGATGAGGCCTAAAATCACTAAGGGCGCGCAAAGATTTGATAACTAGTTTTATAAATTCTAAATTTTCTACAGTTTAAAAATTTGTGAAAGAATTCACAATTCTTATTTGAATATCCACTTTGAATGATCTTATCAGAGTATACTCAGCAAGTATATGTTATATCGTAGAAATTAAATTTTTAAAGGGATGTAGAGGACTACTGTTTATGTAAGTGCATTATTTAATAAGAAAATTTTTCTGTTTACAGATGCGGAATAAACATTAAGGAACCTGTTCCTCTAAGCTCGCCGATCTGGCCAGGTTGCACAAATCTTCACCTCGCCGTAGTCTCGCGATCCGTGGAACTCATAGAATTATTGATCATACTCACGAGGTCGATTTAGCAGTAGACCATACCGACGGGACGACGTACCTACACCACTCTTGCACCCTTGTCGAAGATAGTCTGGATATCGTTCGTGCGTTTCTCAAGAAAGGCGCGGACGTACATGCAATGACAAGTCTCTCATTAAATGACACGCCCGGTTACACGCCACTTCACTTCGCCGTTAAACATGGAAATTTCGATAACGTTCAGGAGCTGATGGAATACGGCGCCAACCCAGCTGTCAAGAATGGTCATGGCGAGACGCCTTTGCACCTAACTGAAGGCCATCCAGAGATCGTAGAAGCATGCTTCAAGAATTACCAGCTTTACGATGTCGACACTAGGGACAGATACGGCACCTCGCATTTTCACATCGCTTGCCTGTACGGCCGACACGAAGTCGTTGGTGAATTTATAAAACGTCGCTTTGTGGGCGACATTAATATGCATATTCAGATGACTCCCACGCTCACCTCCTACCACGGCAGTGCGCCGCTGCATCTGGCCCTGCGCCTCAATGACGCGAGAGTCAACGATGGTCAACAGGCCAAAGTCGTGCTCAAGCTGCTGGAGAGTCCTGACATCGATGTCAATGCGCGCGACACTCATGGACAGACGGCACTGCACATCGCGGTGATGACAGCCCACAAGCCTTCCTCCGTCATGGCGCTGACCGCTCACAACCGCATCGACGTGAATGCGCGAAATCTTGATGGCCAAACGGCAATGCATTTGGCCGTGAAATGCAAGGTCATGTTACCTCAGATTTACGCCCTGTTGAGACACGGCGCCAACGTGTACGCTCAAGACGAAAGAGGTCAAACTCCCCTGCACGTGGCGCACAAATGTATCGTGCAGATGCTTCTTTACGCCCCAGACCCGGATAAAAATCTCAGGCTAAATCCGTGCGATACCGACGGTATTTCGATATTCGACATAGCTTGCGAGAACTATGAGCTACGGGAATCGCGCGGTATCGTCGAGTGGTTCCTACAAGAGAGCATCGTCAGCGATGAAGCCGCCATACGAGGTCTAAGCCGTATCACGTTGGAGACTGGCACAGCTCTGCACGCCGCTGTGAAGGACCGCTATCTCACGACTGTAAAGGTTCTGCTGCGTCTTGGTCTGGCGGATATGAACGGGCTCGACGCCAATGGAGCCACAGCTCTTCACATCGTCACTGCGAAACCAGTATATCACACTACCATTACGAGGATGCCGGATTGTGGGAAGAAAATAGCCCAGATACTCATTGAAGGAGGGATCGATATCGAGGCCACAACATTAGACAGCAATCGCACAGCTTTACATCAGGCCGCTATGTATAACCTTATCAACATCATTCAGTTCTTGCTGAAGCGTGGAGCTAATCTATCGGCAAGAGATAAGTGGCAGAATACCCCGCTGCATTTGGCCACTGGCTGCTGCAATGTAGAGGTCGTGAAGATGCTGATCGATGCCGGCGCTGACGTGAACGCGCGCAATGAAAGCGGAGCCATGCCCTTGCACAAGGTTCCCGGAGAGAACAAAGCTTGTAAGTATACGATTTTTAATTGTATTATAGATGTATGGTTACATGCCAATAGGATGGAATTGTATTTATGATTTGTGGATAGTAATAGTCCAAAATTTAGGGAGGTCATGCGAAATTTCAAATCATATCATTACTTTAGCGACTTATTATCAATAAAAAGAGATTTGACAAATATTTAACATACGGTCGTGTGGAGAATAGCATTTTTCTTGTCTTCTATTGCGAAATTCATAATGATCTTACAGATAGTTTTAAACAAAGTAAATGGTATATAATAAAAGAATATCTTACGAAAAGTTACGTTATAATTTCAAGTCGATTCACCACTCACAAGACGAGGAGTTATTACCGAAAAACATCATAACAAATTCCATAACTTATTTTTTCTCAGCTTACAGTTTTTGCTGGAGGAATAACGCGGAGGATCCAATCGACGTGTACGTGAAACTCATAAATTTACTCCTCTACACACCTACTAGCCACGGTAATATTGACGCAAAGGATCAAACTGGGATGACGCCTTTGTGTATAGCCTTCGAGTTTAATAACTCCTGTTGCACGAAGGCATTCCTGGAACACGGTGCTGATCCTGAGCACATCTGCCACAGAATGATGGAGCTTTCGCACAAGGATCGAGCGGAGCACGATTCGGCTCAAATGATCGTCCAGCGAATGATTGGGCTACGGGTAGCTGGGCTGCTCAAAGACAAGACGTTGGCCAACTTGCCTTTGAACTTTGGCATGGAGGATGGTGCAGAGGGTAGCCTCGAAGAGGACTGCCGTAAGGAACTGACGCGTATGTCGAAGGTGTACGTTGACTCTTACACAACGCTAAGGGACCTCATGTACAAGAGCGACATTGCGCTAAGGCCACACCTGGCTAACGATCATCTTAGGCAGATTCTTGGCATCGACGTCAGCATTGATCAGATCACAGAAGTGTGGCCACTTTTGTTGTCCGAGTATCCTTGCTACGGACCGCTGGTGCGTAGAACCTATAGGCGCGCGCTGCTGCGGCTTAAGCTCGTGCAGGAGGCCACCAAGGCTCTTAAAGCGATAATGCTTCACGTGATATTTGAGGAGAACCTCACGAAGGTTGTACCAGATCCGTGCATTGACATTATTCTCGGCATGGTTGACGATGACGACAATCTGCGAAATCTCGTCGAAGCCGTGTATCACAAAAAGATGTAGATGAGTGCTATAAACAGAGAGATCTATGTTTTACTCTACATAGTTTATAATGTAGTGATTCAGTGCCTGTGTGAATGAGTATATAACGTGTTTATGTAACAGTGTAAAGATTTTTTTTTCATTTATAAAAGCCATGTTAATACGTAGGCTATGTGATTTGACTATGTATATATGGACAGTAAAGTGTCATTAAAATATTTGAAAATCAAATTTTACGAACCAAATAATATAGGTTTGATTGATATATTTTTGATACAAAAAGAATTTATCTGGAATTGTTTGAAAATAATGGCTGTACGTTTGAGAAAATGATGTGTTTCGCCCTAAATTGTCTGATGGACTCATCAATAAGATAACAGACGATGTTATATTAGACTTACTGTGGTACCTCGGTTATTGTTTTATTTATTTATTAAGTGATCAATTTTGACTAGAAGAAGGAAGTGAGGAAATCTGGCGGTACAATAGTGAACCATAATATGGTGTTCTAATTGACTCTACGGCTACATTTCTCATAGATAAAACTGTAATACTGTAATTTGTGAGACGTTCGTAATAATGTTAATGTAGAAATAAATGGACCTCGCAACGAACGAGTTTCGGCAAAATTTTTATTTAATACCAATAATTAAAAATTAAATAAAAATTTTGCCCAAACTCGTTCGTTGAGGTCCATTTATTTCTTTAAAATCACAACTCCTATATTATTAAAATAGGTTAATTTTTTGTATTTTAATTTTTTTATTTTATATTGTTCAACATTGCTTCATGTGTGCTCAGATGTCGATGCTTATCAGCGACGGAGGCTTGGGGTGTGCCTATCAGCAAAGCACGGGTAAATATAAATATTATATATACAGTGGAATTCTTGTCATTTGCAGAGATTTTGATTTAAACTCGGTCCTCCCGATTACTAGTCCTTCACCCCACCAATGAGCCACCCCAACCAATATTTCAATTTGGTCCACTTTATATATATCTATATTTAAATATGTATACATTCCATTATATTTTAAGCATACAAATAAATTTGAAAAATAACAATGCAAATCTTAATTTTTATTTCATACCTTTATTATTGAATGCATAATTCTTTTCTTAGAAAATATTTTTTTTCTAGAAAAGTAAATGAAGATAATCTCTAGAAATTTTAACCAAATATAGTCTTCAATGAGTGCGATAAGTGGTGAAAATTTCAAGTCGATATATATAATATTTTTTATGAAATTAATTTATGAAATATAAAAACGTTTTCCTTAATAACTAATGACAGAGTAAAGATAATTTAAATATTAAAAAACGAAAATACAAATAATTTAAGAACCTTTTAAGAAAAGTTCGTTATATTATGTAATAATGACTGTAAGATATAAAAAAGCCACTGCCAATATATTGGCGCATAGCTTCCCCCAAATCCATTAATCGCTCCTGTATGTATAGTATATAGTTCAAATATAAAATATGTTTACCTCAAACCGGGACAAAAGTGCCTGATTCCCGCCCGGCTCAGAAACGGAAATATGGCATTTTCGGCCTCAATGTGAGGAAAAATAGTATACGCTCCACGGGAGTAAAATCGGCCAGCCTACAGTTTGTGTAAATTGACACCCGAACCGAAGGCGAGGTCCAAGTTTTTTCATCCCTAGGTGCGTAATATTACTATTATACATTCTACATGTTTTTTCAATAATTTACAACTTCATTAGTATTTACAAAAATTACACATTATTTCTTATTCTTGAAATCGGTTATTAGCTGCCGCTGATAATATGTCAACACAAAAGTACTATGTTAAGATATTAATAATACAAAATAACCTACCTACCTGGAGCGCAATTAACACGTATGTACTGCACCATCTATAAGAACCCCTTTCCTTCATTCCTATTACCTCCAAGTCATTGTACTTCAATATTCTGTATAATAGATAATATTTCTTGATGTAATTTCACAAATATATTGCCTATGCCACACACAAAATTGTCTATAAATTTCATGTTTCCATTTATAAAAGAGAGAACGCGATTAATATCGAAGTACAGCCAAAAGTGTATTGTTAAACGTATTTCTTGGCCTCTAATTGGTCAACATATCTAGCTAATTTTATGTACCGATGAAGCGCTCTATAAATTAACCTCAATAAAAAACAAAAGCAAGTAAACAACACGCACGCGTAGCACGTATCATTTCCATTTTCTAGTATCCATAAAGCCGTTCCCGAAAAATTACTATTTGAAAGAAGGCTAAAAAAATTTTAACCTTAAATATATCTCTGAAATTTATTGACGAATCATTTTGCCCAAACAACTCGGCCGATAGCTATCCATAATATATCTCTACAAGGAATTTTGAAGCCCTCCCGTAATGCAAAACTCATTTTTTTTTATTTTTCAATTTTTATGTTTTTGTTAATAACAAAAGCACCGTGATAGCTAGAAATTTCTTTTTTTAGAAAATGTAGGTATGTTAATTCTCTTTTGAGTGCTACTCATCCGATTCAGATATATAAGGCCGTTCTCGAGAAATTACGATTTGAAAAAAAGGCTAAAAAACTTTTAACCTCAAATATCTCTAAAATTTATGGACCAATCATTTTGCCCAAAGAATTCGACCGGAAACTATCAAATATTTACCTCTACAACGAATTTTGAAGCGAGCAAATCAATTTTACTCCCGTAATCATTGGACATACAAAACTCATTTTTTTTCATTTTTCAATTTTTTTTCACAAAAACTAACCAACAGAATGAATTCAAATTTTTACCGATTATAGGTACTTAGCTATTTATTTTCTGCATTATCATGATTTTTCTAAAAAAAAATGACTCTTTAGTTTGGGAGTTATAAGTTTTAAAAAAAATACGTTTTTGTTAATAACAAAAGAACCGTGATAGCTAGAAATTTTTTTAGAAAATATAGGTATTCGAATGCTATTCATCCGATTGAAATCTCTCGATCCTATCATTAGCATTGTGGCACACTTTATACCAAAATTTTCTCACGTTCTTACATTAACTTTCTGACAACAATAATTAAATTAATGGAATTATAAATTAAGTTAAAGTATCTCACTGCCCGTTTCTTTGCAGCAGTTCCTTTTAATTTAAAAAATGTAAGAGTATCCGAATATCGGAATACTTCTACGAAGTCTTGTCCCTGCAAAAACTATCTTATTAAAATAGATTCGATCTGATTAAAAAATCTAACATGAATTGATCGGAAATCTTAACACGAAAATACCAGATTTAAAAC